>SEYY01005484.1:10000-15000 GCA_009176605.1 Armadillidium nasatum
ATATATATATATATATATATATATATATATATATATATATAGTGTTCGTGTATGTGTATGTGTTTGGTGATTGAAGACAACGAATAACAAAGAAATATCAAAGTAATGATAAATTAAATATGAAACCTCAAACCCCCAATTCTCCCACAATTGTAATTCAAGGATTATGACGTGCTACCGAAATGAACAACCCCAAGAAAAATAGAGAATTTGATAAAAATAAAACTATCATCACAATTAAAACACAAAGAATGATGAAACATGGTTTAAAGAAGGAGACACTACCACAATCAATTTCGGTTTTTCAGAGGGAAGGATCCAATTATAAAAAGAAATTTTAATTCTTGACCTACTATTATCAAATTTGGAGGTGCTATCTCCAAATCGACGACAGGGAAAATAATCGACAGGTCAAAGGGCAGTTACTTTTGAAAAAAATCTGTCGTCTATTTTTCTCTTCAATTTCAACATGTCGACGCTTTGGCTACATGTGAAAAGAAAAATGTGTTGACTGTTTGACCAACATCGTATTTTTTTTATGTCAATACAATCGATCAGTAAGGTTATGTTTTTTATTTTTATTATTATAATAATTATAAATATATTATTTTAATTTTTAATATATTATTTTAGTAAATGCTTCGCACACGAACATTTGTCTACGGGGGGCTCCGCTCCCCCGACCACCCGACCAGAGAGTGCTTGATGATATATATCTATCGCTTAATCCATATCGATTTATTGTGTCGACGATTTGGACGAGTTTCAAAAATATGTTGTTGGCCCTTTGACCTTATCAAAAAAAAAGTTGTCGACGTTTTGGACGAGTAACAAAATTTTTTCAATGACGTGGCGGCCTTTGACCTGTCGACGATTTGGGGTATTCCCCAATTTGGAGGGTAAATGCATTTCGTCGCCCTTAAAAAAACTCGATTTCTGACGTTTCTCTGTATTTATAAATGTTTGAAAGTTTATTG
Organism: Armadillidium nasatum; assembly: GCA_009176605.1. Taxonomy (NCBI): domain Eukaryota; kingdom Metazoa; phylum Arthropoda; class Malacostraca; order Isopoda; family Armadillidiidae; genus Armadillidium; species Armadillidium nasatum. The sequence continues at coordinate 10,978 of SEYY01005484.1, forward strand.
GAAAATTTACCCTTGATAAAAATGAATAGAAATGAAAAACCATTGGTCGATATGACCTGAAAATTGAACTGTAAATTCACTGTTTCAATAGCTATAAAACTGAAAGTGACAAATTTTGATATATGCTTTTAAAAAAATTTTTTATTTGCTCTTGAATAACAAACTGTCGAAATTTTTTTTTGAAATTTTGGAATAAAATTTACCCCTCCCCCTCCTCCGGACAAAAATAATAATAATAAAAAAAAAACTACACGTTAGATCTTTTCATTTTGGTAGTTAATTAGAAAAGATACAAAGCTATCATCATCCAATGCTATTTGTTGTTTTCAAGATGGAGCCTCTTTAATTTTGACAATTTTCAAAAAAAATTTCCAAATATCCAAATTTTGAGAAAGAACAAACAGCATTGAATGATGTAGTAAGAGAAAGTTGTAGCCTTATATCTCCTTTAAACAATTGTCAAAAATGAGAAAAGTAGATGCAGTTTTTTTTTATTTTAATTTTTTGGTCCGAAAGGGTACATTTTCAAAAAACTTTCAAAAGAGTTGGACATTCGAGGCCATATAACTTTTTTTTCTTATCAAAAATCGTCACATTCACTTTTTAGCTATTGGAACTGTGAATATACAGTTAAATTTTCAGTTTATTTCGACCAGTGGTTTTTCACTTATATTCAATTTTATATATTTATGTTAAATATATATATATATATATATATATATATATATATATATATATATATATATATATATATATATATATATATATATATATATATATATATATATATATATATATATATATATATATATATATATATATATATATATAGGTAAAGGTGGAGATTGTTTCTGAGTTTTGATTGTTAAAAAATATCGAAAATCGAAAATATCGGAGAAGCCTATCGTAAACAAGAGAGTTGTCAGAGGTACGAGGTACTATTACTAGACATAGACACAATTATTATTACTTACTTTTCTAGCAGAATCTAATTCGACTTATCATAACCTGAACTACCGAAATTGCCGTAAAAAGAGGCCTAACCTACACAAGAATTTGCCGTAAAAGAGACCTAACGTACACAAGAACGTTTGCACGACATAGTAGCCTAAGGCTAAGTATAGGTTGAAAATATCGATTATCAGAAATATTGACATAAAAAAATATCGATATAAAAAATATCGAAACTAGAAACAATCTCCACCTAAGCCATATATATATATATATATATATATATATATATATATATATATATATATATATATATATATATATATATATATATATATATATATATATATATATATATATATATATATATATATATATATATATATATATATATATATATATATATATATATATATATATATATATATATATATATATATATATATATATATATATATATATATATATATATATATATATATATATATATATATATATATATATATATATATATATATTTTTTTTTTGAATCGAACGAAATAAGTAGCAAACTTACTTTGGACATTATTTTCAGAGATAAAATAAGCACGACTAAAGTTTTTTTTATTTGTTTATTTTTTACTTATTTATTTATTTATTTTCATTTTTGGGCGAAATTTCTTTAATTTTATTATTTTTTTCAGTTTTTGTTTTTGAGAAAATTTTTTATTTTTCTCTTCTTTCAGTTTTTATTCGTTAATTTAAATATATATATATATATATATATATATATATATATATATATATATATATATATATATATATATATATATATATATATATATATATATATATATATATATATATATATATATATATATATGTATATATATATATATATATATATATATATATATATATATATATATATATATATATATATATATATATATATATATATATATATATATATATATATATATATATATATATTATATATATATATATATATATATATATATATATATATATATATATATATATATATATATATATATATATATATATATATATATATATATATATATATATATATATATATATATATATATATATATATATATATATATATATATATATATATATATATATATATATATATATATATATATATATATATATATATATATATATATATATATATATATATAGGTAGGGAGTTCCACAGAGGTGACTGGAAAGAAGGAGGAACCACAACGTGCAATCCTAGAGTTTGCAAAGCTCACACAAAGTTTATGTGCAAGCAAGGCACTCCTTGTGCTGCGCGAGGCCGACGCAATGCTGTTGGAATGCTATAGATCAACTCCCCCGAGAACCTGCCTTTTTTGTACATATAAAAAAGAGAGAATGCGCCAACGTCATGCGGCAAAGAAAGAGAGTCAAGGGAGTTTAAAAGTAGGGAACAGTTTATTAGTCTTTTAGCCTTAGATTCAACCTTATCCAAAAGAAGAGTGGAACCGGGACCACCCAAAAGTGAGAATTGTACTCCATACAAGGACGGATAAGACCCTTATATAATTGAATTAACTGTTCAGAAGGAAAAAAATTTCCGCAATCTGAACAGAACTCCCAGCTATTTAGAAGGCAACTTAGCAGCCGTTGTGATATAAGATTTCCAAGATAATTTATTGTTTATGTTCAGATCAAGAATATTTATGTTGTTCACAGGAGAGACGGAGAGACGGAGAGCCGTCGAAGGAGATAAGAAAGTTGGAAGGTGTTTTTGAAAGAGATATTTGAAGAAGTTGAATTTTCAAAGAGTTGAATTTCACAAGGTTGCTATGATCAGCCCGGGGATCCCATCCAGATCAGCAAGTATGGGATTAGAAAGTTGAAGACAAGAAACAACTCTTGAAGCAAAAGATGGAGCAAATTTAAAATGTGTAGAAGAATGGAAGGCTGAGTCGTCGGCATAAGAATTAACAGAGTTAGAAGTACAACTGAAGAATTCGTTGATGAAAAGTAAGAATAGAGTAGGAAACAGAACAGAACCCTGAGGAACATCAAAATAAATATGGAAAGAAGAAGAAATCGCTCCATCAACAAGTGCTGATATGTAGCGATTTGAGAGGAAACTAGAATGAGCAAGCAAAGAGAAAGAGAAAACCGAAAGAAATGGAGCTTAGAGAGCAGCGAGGCATGCCATACCCTGCCAAAAAGCCTTGGATATGGAAAGTACAACCACACAAGATTTCCCGTAGTCCCTAAGGGCAGAACACCATAGATCAGTCAGATAGTAAAGTATGTCATCTGCTCTGGTAATATGAAAGAAGGGAGTGAGATTCCAAATGATCAAGGAAATGAGAGTTGAGGAGAGTTTCAAAGATTTTAGATATAATACAAGTAAGAGCTATTGGTCGAGAGTTAGAAGGTTCAGAGAGGCTACCTTTTTTCGGGATTGGTAGAACATTTGCGCTCTTCCAGCACTGAAGAAAAGTGTTAGTATAAAGGCATAGAGAGTAAAGTTGAACTAGGACAGGCTTCAGCCCAGAAACACACTCCCTCAAAACACGAGGAGGAATGCCATGCGAGCCACTTGCCTTCAGTATGATAATAGATTTTATGATCCCGTGCACCTGATATGAAATCACTGGAAAGGATATATATATATATATATATATATATATATATATATATATATATATATATATATATATATATATATATATATATATATATATATATATATATATATATATATATATATATATATATATTTATATTTTTTTTTTTTTTTATTTTTTTTTTTTTTTTTTTTTTTTTTTTTTTTTTTTTTTTTTTTTTTTTTTTTTTTTTTTTTTTTTTTTTTTTTTTCTTTTCTTCTTTTTTTCTTTTCTTCTTCTTCTTCTTCTTCTTCTTCTTCTTCTTCTTCTTCTTATTTTATTATTATTATATTATTATTATTATTATTATTATTATTATTATTATTATTATTATTATTATTATTATTATTATTATTATTATTATTATTATTATTATATTTCCGAATTCTACGTCCATCTCATTCACATATTTATTCAATAATAGGTTTCT
>SEYY01005484.1:25000-30450 GCA_009176605.1 Armadillidium nasatum
CTTTTAGAAAGATTAATTTAGAAGATGACCAAATTGCTATATATTTTGCTTTTTTTATATTAAAAATCTCTGCTGTCATTGAGGAGACGTTTAATACGTTTTTTGCATTATTATGAAGTGATGTGTTTCTTTTTGTTGTTGTTCCACATACAGAGGGGCAGTAAATTAATTGGGGTGAACGTTTACAAAATATACTTTCAGTAGTACTTACAATGAAATAGATTTTGCTAATTTTTCAAGGATACACATATACTTTACGAGTTTATACAAGTGTATTTATGTGATTTTTAAATGTTAGTTTTTCATCTATTATGACTCCAAGAATATTTTGTCCGGGATAGTTTGTTTTCATTTAGTTTAATCTTAAAATTATTTTCTTAGTTTTGGTTTTTATTACAAAGTAAGAGTTTTTTTTGTAAGTTTGAATGAGATTTTAGGGGTTTTGTCATTTATCATCATAGATATATAGTCTGCGAACGAGACGGAGAAGGATTTGTGTGAGTTGATTGAGTCGTTTGTGTACAGAAATGGTGTTAGTAAATATACCTATAGAACACTACATTTTTATGTTGCGAATTAGAAAGTATATCAACTAACCTTACGCATTGTTTTCTTCCTCTGGTAAAATTTTTAAACCATTCAAAGTTTAAACTGTTGAAACCCAATCTATTTAAATGATTAATATAACATCATGGTTTATTATATCAAAAGCTTTAGTAAAATATTGTAATGACGGATGAGTCTTTATTTTCTAAATTTATGTAAAGTTTTTCAGTTTGACAGATAAATGCCTCCCTAGTTGAACACCCTTTTCTGAAACCAAACTGGAAATCACTAAAACATGAGATTGAAGTGAAATATTCTGCTGCTTAAATATTATTTTCTCGAATATTTTACTAATCGAGTGTTTGATAAATATTGGTCTGTAGTTTTAAGGGGGCGGAGCCTTCTTTTTTAAAGATAATAGTCAAGCGGGATATTTAAGGGTAAAGGGAAATATGACGGAAAGTACTGAAGCATTGAATAAATATATTAGGGGTGTGGAAATGATGTCGGACTCGAATTTTTAATTAAATTTTGTTTGGAACGTTCAAGATTTAAATCCATTTTTTAAGCTTGCAACTACATTTTGGACGTCTAAAGGCGTAATATTTTTTAATTGATAATAATAAAATAATAAGATAATAATAATGATAAAATAATTATAAATAAAATAATAATAATAATAATAATAATAATAATAATAATAATAATAAATAATAATAATAATAATAATAATATAAATAATAATAATAATAATAATAATAAAATAATAATAATAATAATAATAATAATAATAATAATAATAATAATAATAATAATAATAATAATAATAATAATAATAATAATAATAATAATAATAATAATAATAATAATAATAATAATAATAATAATAATAATAATAATAATAATAATAAAATACTAATAATGAAAATAAAAATAAAACTCAAAGCAAATCGCAAAAAAATATAATATATATATATATATATATATATATATATATATATATATATATATATATATATATATATATATATATATATATATATATATATATATATATATATATATATATATATATATATATATATATATATATATATATTATTTTTTATTTTCACCTCTGGTGGGCAAAGACTAGAGGACTATTAATGTTCCACCAGAGTTGTGGGGAAAGTCGGGAACATGGTCAAATCAAAGGCCGACATGATCTGATACACGGCGCTTGATGGTGCCTAAGTCATAGGAAGTTGGGAAAATAGATGAAGGAAGTGTGTTCCAGACTTTACCAGTAGAGTACATGTAAGATTGAGCATAGCGGTTAAGCCTGGGGTCAGAGAGTTGGACAGAGAAAGAATGAGACTGTGTAGAAAGACGAGTCGCACGAACTCTTCTTAATGGAGGAGATATGCGACGAGAGAGTTCAGAGGAGCAGTGTCCATTGTAATAGCGATAGTATAGAGAGAGTGACGCAACATTTCGACGGGCAGAAAGAGATTGGAGAGAATTAGTGAAAGCAGGAGAGTTGATAAGACGAAAAGCTCTAGACTCCACCTTTTCTAGGAGAGCTGAATGAGTGGAACCTACCCAGATGTGTGACGCATACTCCATACAAGGACGAACAACACCTCTATACAGAGCAAGCAACTGGGGTGGTGTGAAGAAATACTGAAGGCGCCTCAGAACACCCAACCTCTTAGAAGCTTGTTTAGAAAGAGAGGTAATGTGATCTTTCCAAGAAAGATCACGAGAAAAAGAAACACCTAGAATATTAAGGAGAAATGAAGGTTTGAGCTGCGTGTTTTCAAAGAAGATATCGTAGTTGTGTGGAAGATTGTGGCGAGTAGAGAAATGGAGGGATTGAGTTTTTAAAGCATTGAAAACAGCCATGTTTTCTCTGCCCCAATTTGAATGAGAGGTAGATCAGAGGTTAGTTGCTCCAAGGCCACCCTCCTTGCCTCTATTAACTGTTGCTGGGAGGGGCGCCTTTCAAAATGAAAAGAGTAATGAAGAGTGGAGTCATCAGCATAGGAGTGGATAGGAGGTGAAGTAACAGGGAGAAGGTCATTAATGAAAAGTAGAAAAAGTGTTGGGGATAGGACAGAACCTTGAGGAACACCACTATTTATAGATTTATAGGATGAACGGTGGCCGTCTACAACAGCTACTATTGAACGACCGGAAAGGAAATCAGAGAGAAGATCACAGAGAAAAGGATAGATTCCGAAAGAGGGAAGTTTGGAAATCAAAGCTTTGTGCCAGATTCTATCGAAAGCTTTCGATATGTCTAGCGCAATAGCAAAAGATTCACCGAAATGCCGAAGAGCGGAGGACCAAGAGTCAGAGAGAAGGGAAAGGAGATCACCAGTAGAGCGTTTCTTACGAAAGCCATGCTGGCGATCAGAGATAAGGTTAGAAGAATTTAGATGTTTCCAAATCTTCCTGTTAAGGATAGATTCGAAAACTTTAGAAAGAACGGAGGTTCAAGAAATGGGACGATAGTTAGAGGGTTGAGAGGGACACCTTCTTCGGCACAGGCTGAATGAGCGCACGTTTCCACGTTTCCATCAAGTAGGGAAGGTTGAAGTAGAAAGACATTGACGAAATAGTTTACCAAGGCAGGGTGCAAGCTCGGAAGCACAAGTTTTGAGAGCCACAGGAAGGATACTATCAGGACCGTACGCCTTCTTAGTGTTCTTCTCAGAGAGAGTAGAAGGGACATCTTTAGAAGAAATTACAATTTTAGGCATAAATGAGTTGGAGGGGGTTGAAGGAGTAGGAACAGCTCCGGAATCGTCTAAGGTTGAATTTAAGGCAAAGGTTTGAGCAAATAGTTCAGCTTTAGAGGAAGGCAAAACGGCAGTTGTACCGTCAGAAGATACTAGAGGAGGGAAAGAGGAAGAAGCAAAGTTGGAGTTGACATTTTTTGCAAAATGCCAGAAAGGGCGAGAGGAAGAGGAGCAAGAAAGATTATTGCATTTGCGACGGAGAAAAGAGTTTTTGGTATCTCGAAGAATAGATTTTGCACGATTCAGGAATGAAATATAAGTTGCTTGAGTTTCTGGAGTTTGAAGACGATGGTAATCCCTGAAGGCATCATCCCTGCGGCGGATAGCATGAGAACAAGCAGAGTTAAACCATGGTTTATTAGGTTTAGTGGAAAGGAAAGAATATGGAATGTACGCCTCCATGCCAGAGAGAATCACCTCAGTTATGCGATCTGCACATTCTGAGGGACCCCTACCACGGAAACAGTAGTCATTCCATGGAAAATCAGAGAAGTACGACCGCAAGTCAGACCAGTTAGCGGCCCCGAAATGCCAGAAACGACTCCTCGCCGAAGGCGGGGGGCGTTCTTGCGGAAGATTTGAAGAGACAAGACAAGATACGGAGATAAGAAGATGATCGGATGAACCCAGAGGAGGAAAGAGTTTACAGTATAAGGAGAAGGATTAGAAGTTAGAAAAAGGTCTAGAATGTTGGGTTCATCACCAAGACGGTCAGGGAAACGGGAAGAGAGATGCACCATCTGCTCAAGGTAGATAGTTGTTTTTCTGGATAGAAAATTGGAAGGCAAGTTCACCAGCTGGATCTTGAGAACTAGATGAAAGCAATTGGCGGTGGTGAACATTGAAATCACCTAAAATGATGATTTCGGAGAAAGGAGAAGAAGAAAGAATATATATATATATATATATATATATATATATATATATATTATATATAATATATATATATATATATATATATATATTATATATATATATAGTAGTATATATATATATATATATATATATATATATTATATATTTATATATATATATATATATATATATATATATATATATATATATATATATATATATATATATATATATATATATATATATATATATAATATATATATATATATATATATATATATATATATATATATTATATATATATATATATATATATATATATATATATATATATATATATATATATATATATATATATATATATATATATATATATATATATATATATATATATATATATATATATATATATATATATATATATATATATATATATATATATATATATATAATATATATATATATAATATATAATATATATATATATATATATATATATATATATATATATATATATATATATATATATATATATATATATATATATATATATATATATATATATATATATATATATATATAACTGTGTGAAAAAATTTAAAAAACGTGAAAAAAAAAAAAATCTTCAAGAAAAAATCGTTGAAAAAAAATTAAAAAAACGTGAAGGAAAAATTTAAAAATAAGAATATGTAAATGTTCCCTCAAATGATTAAAAAAGAAAGAAAAGATATTTTTGTTTCGACAGAGGAAACAGGACAGACAAGTTGTTTTACGTGGTATTGACAAAAATCTTTTTACTAAGGATGAAAGAGCAAAAAAAAGAAAAGAAGAAAGAAAATCAAGCAACTTCATCTATCATATCTGCTCTCCTATATATATATATATATATATATATATATATATATATATATATATATATATATATATATATATATATATATATATATATATATATATATATATATATATATATAATATATATATTAATATATATATATATTTATATATATTATATATAATTTACAGAACGCTACCACTCATGGGCAGAGCCCTTTACAAGGAGGGGGCACACACATAAAGAGAAAATTCCTTTAGACACACACACCTAACGTACAACCCTCAGGTGGGCACAGACGGAAGCCTTGAAGAGAGGAAGATTAAATGCAGGAAGAAAATTAGATGATGGTAGTGAGTTCCACAGAATAGGAGGTGGCTGGAAAGAAGGAGGCACTACAACGGGCTAGCCTGGGATTTCCTACGTCCACA
>SEYY01005485.1:0-17500 GCA_009176605.1 Armadillidium nasatum
GAAAGGAAATTAGATAGAGGTACAGAGAGAAGGATAGATTCCGAAAGAGGGAAGTTTGGAAATCAAAGCTTTGTGCCAGACTCTATCGAAAGCTTTCGATATGTCTAGCGCCACAGCGAAAGATTCACGAAAACGAAGAGCGGAGGACAAGAGTCAGAAAGGGAAAAAGATCACCAGTAGAACGTTTTTACGAAAGCATACTGGCGATCAAGATAAATTGGAAGAATTGAGATGTTTCCAAATCTTCCTGTTAAGGATAGATTCGAAAACTTTAGAAAGAACGGAGGTTAAAGAAATAGGACGATAGTTAGAGGGTTGAGAAGGGTCCCCCTTCTTCGGCACAGGTTGAATGAGCACGTTTCCAGCAAGAAGGAAGGAAGTAGAAAGGCAAAGACGAAAAGTTTACCAAGGCAGGTGCAAGCTGGAAGCACAAGTTTGAGAACCCGGAGGAATACCTCAGGACCATACCTTCTTAGTGTTAAGCTCAGAGAGAGCAGAAATAACATCTTTAGAAGAAATTCAATGTTAGCATAAATGAGTTGGAGGGGGTTGAAGGAGGAGGAATAGCTCCGGAATCGTCTAAGGTAGAATTAGAGGCAAAAGTTTGAGCGAAGAGTTCAGCTTTTAGAAGAGGTAAATGGCAGTTGTGCCTCAGAAGATACTAGAGGAGGAAAAGGAAGAAGCAAAGTTAGAGTTGACATTTTTGAAAAAATGCCAGAAAGAGAGATGAAGAGAACCAGAAAGATTATTGCATTTCGGCGGAGAAAGAGTTTTTGGTATTCGAAGAATAGATTTTGCACGATTCCGGGATGAAATATAAGTAGTGAGTTTCAGGAGTTTGAAACGACGGTAATCTCTGAAGGCAACATCCTGCGGCGGATAGCGCGAGAAACAAGCAGAGTTAAACCAAGGTTTGTTAGGTTTAGTAGAAGGGAAGAATATGGAATGACGCCTCCATGCCAGAGAGAATCACCTCGGTATGCGTTCTGCACACTCGAGGGACCCCTCCACGGAAACAGTAATCATTCCATGGAAATCAGAGAAGTACAACCGCAAGTCAGACCAGTTTGCAGCACCGAAGTGCCACAAACGTCTCCTCGCGAAGGCGGGGCCGTTCTTGCGGAAGACTTGAAGAGACAGAACAAGATACGGAGATAAGAAGGTGATCGATGAACCCAGAGGAGGAAAGAGTTTAACAGTATAAGGAGAAGGATAGAGGTTAAGAAAGATCAAGTATGTTGGGTTCATCACCAAGACGGTCAGGGATACGGGTAGGGAGTTGCACCAACTGCTCAAGGTTGTTCTGGATAGAAAAGTTGAAGGCGAGTTCACCGGCTGTATCATGAGAACTAGAGAAAGCCATTGGCGGTGGTGAACATTGAAATCACCTAAATGATGATTTAAAGAAAGGAGAAGAGGAAGTGCTCTATTTTGGAGTTTAATAGTCGAAGAATTTTTTTCAGTAGAATTAGGAGATAATAAACAGAAAAAATAATTTAGTAGTAGAATGCAAGAGAGCTTAAGCATAAGGTAGAAATTCATGAGACTCCAAATCAGAGACACGAGAGCAAATAACATCGTTGCGCACATATGCGCAACAACCGCCTTTGGCTGAAAATTGAGGATAGAGACAGTAGGAGTAACAGAATAGGTTGCTGTCAAACACCCAAACACCTGAGTTTCGGTTAGAATAAGAGATGAGGTTTAGAAGAAGAGAGGGTGTTCGACAAAGGAAATTAGAAAAAGACCGCGAATGTTGCAGAAATTAATGAAAAAAGACCGTGCATCGGGGCAAGCCGGCCGGTCTGGCGGCACCATCCCCATCATCAAGCCGCCAACTCCCAAGTGATATGGGGAAGGGGTGAAGAGGGATTCTTTGGATGCCGCCCCACGAATAGAGTATTGCTCGTTTTATTTATAGAAATATAAAGTCCAGTAAATTGATATAGAAGGTAATGATATAGCATATACTCCATATATTATATATATAATATATATATATATATATATATATATATATATATATATTATATATTATATATATATATATATATATATATATATATATATATATTATATAATATTATAGTATTATATATATATATATATATATTATATATAATATATATATATATATATATATAATATATATATATTATTAATATATTATATATATATTATATATATATATATATATGATTTGCCGTCGTCGGGAATGGAGGTGCTTAAACCAGATGGGAAAAGAAAAGATAGAAGAATCAGATGGAAGAGAATTCGAACAATTTATACCAGAAGGGAAAGAACCACAGAAAAGAAGAGAAGAGAAGAGAAGAGAAGCTTTCACAATCTATTCTAAAAATTGGATAGATAGAAACGTTATAAAACTGCATAGAAAAGAAAATTCCAACATAAAAATAATAACAGATTTATTTTAAAATATAATATTTTTAATAATATTTTCAAAACAAAATTAAAAGAATCGTAATTAAATTATTTTCAAAATTTTTTAGAGGAGCAACAAAACTTTCGATTAACATACTTTCTGCTTATGTGGAAAATTCAACGTTAGAAAGAATACAAAATTTAAAAATCACGAGTACGGGTTATGCGGCAAGGTTAGATCATGAAGAATAGTTCTTCGCATGGTTCTAAGGTCTGGGATTCCTTTTTACCAGTTTTTTTTTTTTTTTTTTTTTTGTCTTCCCATGTACGACTGCAGGAATTTTCCTGCAGTCGGCGCCACCCTGCATCATGCGGGATACGGGTGTATGTATAAAATATATATATATATATATATATATATTATATATATATATAATTATATATATATATATAATATATATATATACTATATATGTTGTGTGTGCGTAGTTGTGTGTGTAGCTTACTTACGTTTTCGCGACGGAATAGCGATACACACCTGCGTCTACACGACGGAGGCGAATACGCGACATTTTGCCTGTCGCGATAAATCATTTTATTAAATTCTTAAATGTTTTCATTTTCTTTTTTATCAGTAAAAAAAGGTATGTCGCGATTTTACCATTTATGTATTTTTACACAAATTTTGTGTGAAAATTTGCAATTTACACTTTTCAACTTTCAAACTGAGATCGTAAAAATCTACGGACTCTGAGTTTCCTATTCAGCAAATTTTTAGTGCATTGATAATCAAGTAAGTCATTAAGTAATATATATATATATATATATATATAATATATATATATATATATATTATATATAGTATATATATATTATATATGATATAATATATATATATAATATATATATATATATATATATATATATAATATATATATATATATATATATATATATATATATATATATATATATATATATATATATATATATATATATATATATATATATATATACTATATATTTATAATATATATATACTATATATATATTATAATTAGGCAAACATGTTTTGCGTTCTTTTACGTCTCTACGTGATTTCTTCCAATACACTGCAATTGAAGTGCTTAAAATTAAGTTATACGAAGTTGAGGAAATCGGTCATCCTATAGATTCCATACTTTAAAAGTAGTGTTCATGTGAGCATAGATACTGTTATAAAATGGGAGATTTTAGATTTTGACAGTTAAGAATGAAACTGTGTTTATTGGTGAGTTGCATGATACCTCTTCATTTAAGAGTATAGGAACAGTGATTCAACAGGTTGTCAACTACAAAGAGATGATATTTTAGAGACTCACTGTTTATATAAATATTCATAAGCGAAAAAACTTTGAATCCACTCTTCGAAAATGAGTTATATGTGCAGAACTTCAGCAATATTCGAGCATACTTTACAGAAGGACAAACAACTATAAATATAGCAAGCAATTGGGGTGTTGAGAAGAACACCTTTGTACATCTACAAATTAGAATCTTGAAAAGTGAGAGAGATAATTTGATCTCTCCGAGAATGGTCTCAGAAAATAAAATACTAAGAATTTAAGATTATAAGAGTATTAAGAATGTGCTTGAATATAAATTGTTGGTAGATAGATGTGCATAGAAATACCAATGCTCTCTTCGCTGATAGAATTCTGAAAAATTGGGTGTCAGTTGCTCCAAAACCGTCCTCCCAAAAGAAACATCTTGAAATAGAATGAGACTCCTTTCAAGGTAAAAAAAATTGTGGAAGTCGATTCAAGTGATTATCTATATCATCTTTACATATAATAAAACAAATAAATAAGTATGGAGAGAACATATTAAAAAGAAAGTTAGAAATCAAATCTTTGTACCGGACTCTTTAGATGACTTTAGTTTAGCAAGCGCAGAGGTGTCAAAAGATAAACAGCACAAGGCCAACTTAGAAAGTAGAGAGAGAGAGAGAGATTTTTAGGAGATATGTAATACCAGCCATAAATCATATACTGGCGATTTAAATATAACAATAATATATATATATATATATATATATATATATATATTAATTATATATATATTATATATATATATATATATATATATATATATATATATAGAGAGAGAGAGAGAGAGAGAGAGAGAGTCCAGAAACGACAGAAAACTCTGGTCGGTATTCTCACCTTTAAATATTTTAAAAAAAAACAAAAAAAAACAATCCTATTTTCATTTCTTTTGAATACAACGTTCTAAATATAAAATAGACATTACCAAAAGATATTTTTGGACCTATCTGTTGCAGGGTCTCAAACACTTGGATTTTGTTTAAATTAATTTTTTTGAATGGTGGAGAAATCAAAAGAAAGGAGGACAATTCGAGGGGTGACAGGTTCGGCGTATTTTGAAGGGTTGAGTCAAAGGATAAGAAATTTAGAAAGAGTAAAATTATAAATATGCATAGAATGTGCGAGTGATGGTGATACTTATCTTTTTGTAAAAGGTACTTTTCAAAAACTTGTGTTACTCTGATACGATTAATCTCGGAAATTGTAATTCAGCAACAAATGTAAATCGGATTACCTTTGGGTTTTTTTAGTCATCATTTTGGAACTCTATTCTTCTTCTGTATTCCCCTCGGCATTTAATCTCAATTCTTTAAAGCCCGCGTCTGCGCTCACCTAAGAAATTTGCGTTAGGTGGATGCTGTGGGGGTGTTTTTTTTTATTTTTTGAATTTTGTGTTCTTTTACTATCATTTTATTCTTTTAACACCCTCCTTGAATAGGGCTTTGCCGTAGTGGTATATATATATATATATATATATAATATATATATATATATATATATATATATATATATAATATATATATATAATATTATATATATATATATATATATATATATATATATATATATATAATATATATATATATATATATATATATATATATATATATATATATATATATATATATATATATATTATATATATATATATATATATATATATATATATATATATATATATATTATATATATATATATATATATATATATATATATATATATATATATAATATATATATATATATATATATATATATATATATATATATATATATATATATATATATATATATATATATATATATTATATATATATATATATATATATATATATATATATATAATATATATATATATATATATATATATATATATATATATATATATTATTATATACTATATAATTTTATTAATTAGAAGTGAGTAGGGAGGAACACACTAAACTCTTGGAGTGTATTCTGCACTTAAATATATGAGTAATAAAAAACAAATAAAATCCTATTTTCATTTGCTTTTGAATTACAGATTCTAAAGTATTTAAATAGAACATTACCAGAACGATGGATTGATCGAGTTAGACCATCAGTTGGCAGCCAAGGTCTCCAGACCTTACACCATTGGATTTTTGTTTATAATGTTGATTGAATGGTGAGAAATAAAAAAGAAAGGAGAACAATCGAAGGGCACTAATACCGCGTATTTTGAATGTTGCAGCTTACATGAAAGAAAAACGAGAACTCAGAAAATAAAAAATTTATAGAGAAAATGCATTGAAAATATGCAGAGGTCCATTGTGATATCTTTGAATATTTATTGAAAAATAAATGTACTTTTCCAATAAACTTGTGTTAGCTTGCTTGATAACGATTAAATCTTTGGAAATCTGTAATTCAGCAACAAATGTAAATCGGATTACAACTTTTGGGTTTTTAGTCATACATTTATGTGTAGAATATAATTCTGGAGTTTCGTTTCCTTATATATTATATATATATATATATATATATATAATATATATATATATATATATATATATATATAATATATATATATATATATATATATAGGGAGGACGTAGCGCCACCAGAGTTAGAGGGAAAGACGGAAACCTCGTCAAATTAAAAGCCGACGTGACCTAATACACGATGGTTGAAGGTGTGAAAGTTATAGGAAGTTGGGAAAATAGATGAAGGGAGTGTGTTCCAGAGTTTACTAGTAGAGTACATGTAAGATTGAGCATGGCAGTTAAGTCTGGAGTCAAAGAGTTAGAAAGAGAAAGGATGAGGCTGTGTAGAAAGTCGAGTCGCACGAGCCTTTCTCGATGGAGGAGGTATGCAACGAGAGAGTTCAGAAGAACAGTTTAAATTGTAATAGCAGTAGTATAGAGAGGGCAGAAATTATTTGCGAGAGTGAAATCATTAGAATTAGTGAGAGCTGGAGAGTTGATAAGACGGAAAGTCCTAGACTCCACCTTCTCAAAGATAGCTGAATGAGTTGAACCATACCAGATGTGTGAAGTATACTCCATACAAGGGCAAACAGCACCCTTATACAGTGCAAGCAACTGGGGTGGTGGGAAGAAATACTGAAGGCGCCTCATAACACCTAACCTCTTAGAAGCTTATTTAGAATGAGAGATAGTGTGAACTTTCCAAGAATGATCAATAAAAAAAAGAGACACAAAGGAAATTAAGGAGAGATGAAGGTTTGAGATGTGTGCAAGATTGTGTTGAGTAGAGAGATGGAGGAATTGAGTTTTGGTGGCACTGAAAACAACCATGTTCTCTCTGCTACAATTTGAAATGTGAGATAGATCAGAAGTCAGCTACTTGAAGGCTACCCTTCTTGCATCTATTAAATGTCGTTGGGAGGGGCGGGTGTCTTTCAAATTGAAAAGAGTAATGAAGGGTAGAGTCATCAGCATAGGAGTGGATACGAGATGAAGTAACAGAAAGAAGGTCATTAATTAAAAGTAGAAAAAGTGTTGGGGATAGGACAGATCTTTGAGGAACACCACTATTAATACATTTAAATCAAGAACAATGGCCGTCTGCAACAACTGCCATAGAACGACCAGAAAGGAAATCAGAGAGAAGGTCACAGAGATAAGGATAGATTCCGAAAGAAGGAAGTTTGGAAATCAAAGCTTTGTGCCAGACTCTGTCGAAAGCGCCACAGAAAAAATTCACTGAAATGCCAAAGCGCAGAGGACCAAGAGTCAAAGAGGAGGGAAAAATATCACTAGTAGAGCGTTTCTTACGAAAACAATAGTGGCGATCAGAGATAAGGTTGGAAGAAGTGAGATGTTTCCAAGAACGGAAGTTAATGAAATGGGACAATAGTTAGAGGGCTGAGAGTGGTTCCCCTTCTTCAGCACAGGTTGAATGTGCGGAAGTTTCCAGCAAGAAGGGAAGGTTGAAGTAGAAAGATATAGACGAAATAGGGTGTAAGCCTTGAAGCCGAAGGACAAATTTTGAGAACCACAGGAGGGATACCATTAAGACCGTACGCCTTCCAAGTGTTAAGCTCAATGAGAGCAGAAATGACGTCTTTAGAAGAAATTATAATGTTAGGCATAAATGTGTTGGAGGGGGTTGAAGGAGTAGGAACAGCTCCAAAATCGTCTATAGGTTGAATTAGAAGCAAAAGTATGAGCGAAGAGTTCAACTTTAGAGGAAAGCAAAACGACAGTTGTACTGTCAGAAGATACTAAAGGCGAGGAAAGAGGAAGAAGCAAAGCTAGAGTTGACATTTTTTAAAAAATGCCAGAAAGGGCGAGGGGAAGAAGGAACCAGAAAGATTATTCCATTTATTGGTATTTCTAAGAATAGATTTTGCACGATTCCGGAGTGAAATATAAGTTGCAGGAGCTTCAGGAGTTCGAAGACGACGGTAGTCCCCGAATGCAGCATCCCTGCGAGAACAAGCAGAGTTAAACCAAGGTTTGCTAAGTTTAGTAGAAGGGAAAGAATATGGAATGTACCCCTCCAGGCCAGAAAGAATCACATCGGTTATGCGCTCTGCGCACTCCAAGTTACCCCTCCAACGGAAACAGTAATCATTCCATGGGAAATCAGAAAAGTACAACTGCAAGTCAGACCAGTTAGTGGCTCCAAAATGGCAGAAAAGTCTCCGTTCTTGTAGAAGACTTGAAGATACAGGACAAGATACAGAGATAAGGTGATCGGATGAGCTCAGAGGAGGAAAGAGTTTAACATTGCAAGGAGAAGGATAAGAAGTTAGGAAAATTTCAAGTTTGTTGGGATCATCACCAAGACGATCAAGGATATGGGTAGGGAGATGCACCAACTGCTCAAGGTTATTCGGGATAGAAAATTGGTAGGCGAGTTCACCAGCTGGATCACGAGAGATAGTTGAAAGCCACTGAACACCTCCAATGGCTTTGAAATCATCTAATTTGATGATTTCGGAAAAATGTGAAGAAGAAAGAATGTGTTCTATATTGGAGTTAATATATTCGAAGAATTTTGGATAGTCAGTAGAGTTAGAAGAAAAGTAGACAAAACAGATAAATTTAGTTGTAGAGCTTGCAAGAAAGTTTAAGCCATAAAGTAAAGAGTTCAGAAAACTCTAAATTAGAGACATGAAAACAGACAACATTGTTGCGAAAATGTGAACAACATCCGCCTTTAGCTGAAAATTGAGGATAAAGACAGTAGAAGGAAACAAAGTATGGCTTGCTGTCAGAGCAATCAAATACCTAAGTTTCGGTTAAGAATAAGAGATGAGGTCTAGAAGAAGAGAAGTGGTGTTCGACAAAGTGGAAATTAATAAAGAGACCGCGAATGTTGCAGAAGTTAATGAGAAAGGAAGTTCGTACACCAGGGCAAGTCATCACATAGGTCTTGGTGGCAACAACCCCATCACCGAAGGCCATCAACTCCCAAGTGGTGATTGGGGAAGGAGTGGATGAGGGGCATTCTTTGGATGTCGTCCTTCGAAGCATCTCCGAGGCAGTTTTATGTTTCGCCATTGTAGTTGTTTTGTTGTAATTTTAAAGGTAATGTACGTGTAAGCGCTTGTAAATTTGTAGGAAATATGAGAAGAGTGTCGCGGGAAAGAGAAGTGTGAACATAGACACTCCAGTGTAAGACGAGGGTACACTAGAGATCCTCTGAGAAGGTGAAACGCGAAAAGTAACGAACCAAAGGGCAACGGAGTGAAACGGAATGGTCTAGCCCACAATATCACCCAGCGGTTAAGCCCAATGGGAGTAATTTCATCGCTTCGGACGGTGCTACTTCCTCCCCTATATATATATATATATATATATATATATATATATATATATATATATATATATATATATATATATATATATATATATATATATATATATATATATTCCGACTTTTCCCCCTAACTGTGGTGGAATTTTATTAAGCCTCTGGCCTTTGCCCACCTGAGGTGAAATATATATATATATATATATATATATATATATATATATATATATATATATATATATATATATATATATATATATATATATATATATATATATATATATAGCAAATGCCAAAATACTTCCAAATACACCAGAATAAGAAAGTAATCAGAATCAAGCTAAATTAAGGACCGACATGCCCCGATACACAGCAATTGATGGTTTGCCAATCAAATTAATTTGCTAACATAGAGAATGAAAGTGTGTTTTCGACTTTACCTGTACAACCGCCTCCCGTGGCAGAGACGGTAGAATAATTGAATCACTTGCTTAAAGACCCTGGTTCAATCTCGCATGCGGATCTTTGGTATAAACTAACAAGAAAAGTTACATTCCAATAGCGAAACGAATATGAGATGTGAACTTTTTAATAAAAAAAAAATGCAAAATTGATCTGAACGGTTAAGAGAGTTGGAAGGAGAAAGAATGAGACTATGTAGAAATGCGTGTCTTGCTAGCCTTTCTTGATGTTGGAGGTATGCGACTGTAATATTCAGATGAGAGAGTGAGAGTCACGTAACAATTCGACTGTCAGAGAAAGACAGGAGAGAGTTAGTGGAAGCAAATGAATCTAAGGCGAAATTCCTAAACTCCAAAGAAAGTGTGCAAGTGGAACCACCCTAAAAACCCCTATAAAAAGAGTAAGCAACTGGAATAGCCTGAAAATTTGTTGAAGTAAATTTTATGAATATATATATATATATATATATATATATATATATATATATATATATATATATATATATATATATATATATATATATATATATATATATATATATATATATATATATATATATATATATATATATATATATATATATATATATATATATATATATATATATATATATATATATATATATATATATATATATATATATATATATATATATATATATATATATATATATATATATATATATATATATATATATATATATATATATATATATATATATATATATATATATATATATATATATATATATATATATATATATATATATATATATATATATATATATATATATATATATATATATATATATATATATATATATATATATATATATATATATATATATATATATATATATATATATATATATATATATATATATATATATATATATATATATATATATATAATATATGTTAAAGCTGGGTTTGCAGGTGGCATTGTCCTTTATGGGCAAAGCAACTACTATTATAAGCTCGTCTACACGTTTAACGCATCATTTGTCGTTTAGGTAGCTTTCTATGAATCATGGCGGAGCTGACGAAATTCTAACGGGGCCAAATTGTTGGGGCTCGTATGGTGAGTACCTCTGTAAAAAAAATGAAAAAACCCCATCAGATAAACCCCTGAGTGGACGGAAATGTGTGTTGAATGAAAGACAGACGAACGTTGCGTAAGGTTGTGATGAAAAATCAGAAATCTTCTTCTCTAAAGATTGTTGCCGAGCTGAATACCCTGCTAACAGACCCTATTGAAACCAAAACAATAAGAATGGAACTGCACAAGTAAGGTTTGTATGTACGAACCGCCATTCGAAAACTACTCCTCAATACCCAAAACTTTAATAAGAGAAGACAAGGATGTCAAATACATAAAAACTGGACTGTGGAGCAATTAATGGAGATCATTTGGTTAGATGAGTCGAGCTTTACACTTTTTCCGACCTCTGACCGATTGTGCGTCTGGTGAGCACCGAGACAAGCTTGCAATTCAGAGTCTTTGTAACCAACAGCGAGTTCAGTCAAGGTATGGACAGCCAAATTGTAGTTTCTGCCGGACCTATCCTTGCCCTACAAGGTACTGTCACTGCCAACTACAATGTTGCTATTTTGGGTGACAATGTCCATCACATAATGCAATGTTTATTCCCTGATTGTGATGCTGTTTGTGATGATGATAAAGCCCTTGTTTACACATATAAAATCGACCAGGACTGGTTTTCTGAGAATGAGGGTTAGGATTCAAGTCTGCCATGGCCTCCACAATCACCTGATCTTAATATTATTGAACTCTTGTGGCAGTATTGAGATATATATATATATATATATATATATATATATATATATATATATATATATATATATATATATATATATATATATATATATATATATATATATATATATATATATATATACTAAGTAAGAGATTGATCATCTATAAAAAAAATTACTCATAGCTTTAAAGGATGAAGGATTGCGGTCCACATCAGCACCTATACATAAAATATGGATAACAAAATAAGAGGATTGTTACAGCTAGTAGGATATAAATTGAAAAGGAGAAGTTTGGAAACGAAAACTCTGTGCCAATCTCTATCGAAATCGTTCATTATGAGCTCTGTTGCAAAAAAAATCACGGAAGTGATGAAGAGCAAAGGACCAAGAATCAGAGAAAAAGAAAAAAATAGCCAGTGTAGCTTTTCTTACGAAACATACTAATAATCATCTAACAGGAAGAAATGGGTGATGTTGATAGGCAGAGAAAAACAGTTTACCAAGTCAGAAAGTAAGCTCAGAAGAACAAGTTTTAAGAACCACGGGGATTATGCTGTCTGGACCGTAAGACCTTATTAATTTTTAGTACAAAGATAATAAAAATACCATCTTTAAAAGAAATTGTAATGGTAACTTATATTTGTTGGAGGGAACTGGAGAAGGTTGAACCATCTATAGGGGAATTAGAGACAAAACTTTGAGGTAAAGAGTTCAGCTTTAGAAGGTAAGAAATGAGGGAAAAATAAAAGCAAAGTTTGAGTTGCCATTTTTTCTTAAATGCCAGAAAGAACGAGAAGTAGAGGAAATATAAAGATTATGTTATCTACAAAGAAAAGAGTTTTCGTATTTTGAAATATATATGTTGACCGTCTCCTGGGCAAATAAACCTGTTTCTGATTAGTAGTATGATTTCAAAATATCTTTCTTAAAGCATCTAACTTTTATCTCTGTAACCTTTCCATTGATTTAACTTCTTTTGTTGTAAAGAAACTGCTGAAGGCAGTCTCTGTCTACCATTTAAAAACATCAAAAATGATATTTCTATGTTTCTTCCTTTTAATTAGGGATCATACTATTTTTGCTAATAAACAATCATATAAGAGGAGGTAAGGTGATCCTAGATACCTTTGAAATATCTTACTCCAAAGCAACTTGATTTTTATAAGGATGTTCTCTGCCCTTGTATAAAATATGCCTTACACATTTAGGGTGGTTTCATTCTCAATTTTCCATGATAAGATGGAGTCTACGGCCAGGGGCGTAACTAGTAACTTTTTCACTCTTGGAAAAACTGAAGATTGGAGCTACCCACTCCTAATTTTTCTATTATTGGTCTAATTTTGCTGTCATTCATATTTGACGCAAAGAAACACACAAACACCCCCGTAGTTATAAATATATATAATCTGGAACAAAACTTTAATTTCCAAACTTCTTTCTTTCGGAATCTGTACTTCTCTCAGTGACTTCTCTCTAATTTCCATTCTGGTCGTTCTATACCAGCTGTTCTAGACGGAGACAGTTCTTCCTTTAAATCCATAAATAATGGTGTTCCTTAAGAATATGTCCTATCCCAACTCTCTGCTTTTCATTATTGAAATTCTCTCAATTACTTCATCTCCTATCCACTCCTATACTGACGACTCCACTCTTCATTTTTCCTTTCAGTTTGAAAGGAGAGATGAAATATATTTAACAACAGTTAGATGTCGCAAGAAAGGCGGCCTTGGAGCAACTAATCTCTGATCTTTCTCTCATTTCAAATTGGAGCAGAGAAAACATGGTCGTTTACAATGCCTCAAATACTCAATTCCTCCATCTTCCAACTCGACAACAACCTTCCATACAACTATAACATTTTCGAAAACACTCGACTCAAACCTCCATTTGTCCTCAATACTCTCGATATTTCTTTTTCTTGTAATCTTTCCTGGAAGGATCACATTACTTCTCTTTCTTAACAAACTTCTAAGATGTTGGGTGCTCTGTGGCGCCATCGTAAATTTTTTACGAAACCCTAGTTGATTACTCTTTATAGGGGTGTTATTCGCCCCTGCATGGAGTATGTCTCGTACATCTGAGATGGTTTCACGCATACAGCTCTTCACGAAAAGGTGAAGTCTAGGGCTTTTCCTCTTTTAAATTCTTTTACTTTTACTCTCTCTCCAAATCTCTTTCTGCCCGTCGAATTGTTGCGTCACTCTATGTACATTATCGCTATTGCAACGGACTCTGCTCTTCTAAACTCTCATGTCGCATACCTCCTCCATTGAGAAGAGCCCGTGTGACACACCTTTCTACACAGTCTCATCCTTTCTCTGTTCAACTCTCCGATCGCAGACTTAACAACTATGCTCAATCTTTCATGTACTCTACTGGTAAAGTAAGGAACATGCACCTTTTATCTATTTTCCCAACTTTCTCTGACTTGCACACTTTCAAACACCGTGTTTCGGGTTATGTTGGTCATTTTAGACCACATTTCCGACTTTTTCCCCAACTCTTGTAGAAATTGGTAGTCCTCTTGCCTTTTCCCACTAGAAAAGATATATATATATATATATATATATATATATATATATATATATATATATATATATATATATATATATATATATATATATATATATATATATATATATATATATATATATATATATATATATATATATATATATATATATATATATATATATATATATATATATATATATATATATATATCTATATATATATATATATATATATATATATATATATATATATATATATATATATATATATATATATATATATATATATATATATATATATATATATATATATATATATATATATATATATATATATATATATATATATATATATATATATATATATATATATATATATATATATATATATATATATATATATATATATATATATATATATATATATATATATATATATATATATATATATATATATATATATATATATATATATATATATATATATATATATATATATATATATATATATATATATATATATATATATATATATATATATATATATATATATATATATATATATATATATATATATATATATATATATATATATATATATATATATATATATATATATATATATATATATATATATATATATATATATATATATATTATATATATATATATATATATATATATATATATATATATATATATATATATATATATATATATATATATATATATATATATATATATATATATATATATATATATATATATATATATATATATATATATATATATATATATATATATATCCTCTGGTGGGTAAAGGTCACGGTCATACAAACATACACTAGACTTACTAGACTTGGATGATTATATGGAGGTTCAAATTAAAGATCAACATGCCCCTTTACAAGGTTTTTGAAAATGTGCAAATAAAAAGAAGATTAATCATAGCGGTAAGCTTTGAAATCAGAGAGTTAAACGGATGAGACTTTGTAGAAAGACAAGTCACACGAAATTTTTGTTTCAATGCAATTAGAGTTCAGAAGAATAGTGTCCATTTTAATAGCGATAGTAAAGAGAAGCTTGAAAACTTGACAGTCAAAAAGGGACTGGAGAATTCATGAGAGTGAAAGAGAAGAAGATAATCTCTAGGCTCCACCATTTATTTAAAGGAGAGTTTTGTAAGTGAAACCAATCCAAATGTTTAAGGAGCAACCCATACAGAGGCAAACAAAACCTATAAAAGACAAACAACTGGAGTATCACAGAGAAATTCCGAAAGTGATAAAAAAAAACCAACCTCTAAGAAACATGTTTTGAAACAGAAGTAATGTGATCCTCCAAAGAAATATTTCGAGAAAAGAAAACTTTTTGAATATTAAGAAAATACGAAAGGTTTTAGATGTGTTTTGAAAAAAAGATGTCATTGTTGTATGAAAGGTTGCGTCAAGAAGAAAATTGAAAGAACTGACTTTTTGATTGCACTGAAAACAACCATGTTATCTCTGCTCCCAATTAGAAATATGAGAAAATTCAGAGGTTAGATGCTCTAAGGATTCAATCCCAGAGTTAATTAACTACTTGGTGAGATCTATTTAAAAATGAAAGTAGTAATGAAAGAAGGAGTCCACGGAATAGGAGATCGATAGGTGATGGAGCCTGTACGAGAGAGGCCATTAATGAAAAATAGAGAAAAACTTGGGAATGGGACATTATTGAGAAACCCAACTATTAATAGATATAAAGAATGAATGGTACTATCTACAACAATAGACATTAAACGCCCATAAAAGATGTCAGAGGGAAGGCTTGTCATTAGAAATCTTATGCACCTGAGTTTTAATTAAGAACAAAAATTAAACCCTAGAAAAAGAGAAAAAGAACGTTTACAAGGGCAATTTATCGTCTATATCTTGGAAGCAACCTCTTCTCCGGATTTCGAAAGATCTCAAGAGATACCGAGGTAGGGTTGTTCTACGTTTTTGATGTTTTTTTAATCAAGAATAATGTTAGAGTATGTGCTTTAAAATCTACGAAAGATTTGTGAATAATGAAGGAGGGTGGTGTGAATGTGAGGCACTACAGTGTAAGTAGAGGGTACGCTAGAGATATTGTAAAGCAAAAAGAACGAACCAAAAGGAACGAGTGCATCGGAAAGAATATATATATATATATATATATATATATATATATATATATATATATATATATATATATATATATATATATATATATATATATATATATATATATATATATATATATGGGAAGGACAGAGCCGTAAAGAGCGATATCATAAGTTTGACCATTTCTTTAAAATGCACTCTGTTGCCTTTTAATTCGTTCTTTCCGTGTTTCATCTTTTCAGAGTACCTTGATTTTAATATACTCCCAACTTTGGTGGAAATTCGTTGGCCTCTCGCAGGAGATTATATATATATATATATATATATATATATATATATATATATATATATATATATATATATATATATATATATATATATATATATATATATATATATATAGTGATTTGTGAGGGTGTACTTCTTAAATTCCTTATTTATTTATTTAGTTTTGGGTTTATTTCCTTTTAAACTTTAATATTTTTTCTGCTGTTCAAATAATCTAGAAACCTTTTTGGCCGCCACTTCTATCTGGCGCGCGGGGCATGCAATACCCCTGTCCCAGCTCTAGTTAAGCCTCTGCCTAGAGCTTTTCGCCATCACCCTTCAATCCAAAATTTCATTGTGAAGGATTCTTGTGACATATATAGCCATAAGATGGTCAGGTGGGAAAGTTTTCTGAAATTTGTTGATTTCACTTGGAATGACCCATATATATATATATATATATATATATATATATATATATATATATATATATATATATATATATATATATATATATATATATATATATATATATATATATATATATATATATAAAGATAAAAGGTAGAACTTATCCAAGATAATTTAATTAAATTGAAAAATATATCGATATATATCGAAGTACATCGTGTGTAAGCCTAACTTCGTATTGTCGTGGTATCTGACACATTGTCGATGTATGTGCGGTAAATGCGTTTTAGTCGCTGTGAGCGAGGTGGAAAAAGATATGTCGTGAAAACGTAATATAGCCGCGTATGTGTGTGTGTGTGTGTGTGTGTTTTGTGTGTGTTAACTACTTTGTTTCCAAATATTATACTTGCCTAAGCTACTATTCGAGTTACACACTTTGTCAGTGGGC
>SEYY01005486.1:5000-17500 GCA_009176605.1 Armadillidium nasatum
AAATCCAGTTGATAATAATTGTCAGGTTCTTCCATTATGGTGGAAAGAGCCTTAGGCACAAATCCTTCGAATGAATCCTGATTCTACCGAATAATCTAACGGACAAAATCCTTCAAATGATTCGTTAATTGTTATGTTGAACAGATCCTCTTCTTCCTCCTCTTCTTTTGGAGGTATCGTTAGGTCCGTTTGTGAAAATCTTGAGATATTAATGTCGTTTACGTTAGATATTTCGGCTGATCTGTCTGATCCGGAGTTTACCCGATAATCTGCATTTATTTCCATCGTTAAGTCAAATGATTCTTGTAAAACTTTATATGAGTCAGACAAGAAAGTCGAATAATCGGCGTTGATCAATTTAAAAATCTCTTCCTGAGCTTTCATCTGCCGTCTCCTCAACTCCTCCGACAGGTGATGATCCTCTTCGGCTAATTGATAGGAAAAATCATCGTCGTCCTCATCGCTGTCGTCCTTCGGTAAAACCGTTGGATTCAGCTCCGTGTCCGGCAATGACTCTTTCCCCAAATATCTCCCCCTGTTCTTCGTTGATTTCCGCATTCTCTAGTTGATGATATTGATTCTGTTGTTGTACATGTTGATTCTGTTGGTTTAGTAGTTGTTGTTGATTCTGTTGGTGTTGGCGGAAATAAGGATTTCTTAAGAGATATCGGGGAACATCAACCCATTTTCGGAGTTGTGAACGATCGGATACTGATGAATGCTCCCTTAAACAATTTGTGGAAGTTAACTCCGTTACAAATTGGGGACTCCTAATGGGAGTAGTTAACCCTTCAACCGTGACTGGCCCCTCAGTCACGGGGTCAATTAGTTTAAAGGTTGCTCTTGATTTCGCACAGGCAAACCTCCAGTGGCATTTTCCATTCTCCGCCGTTGATCGTCTTGAAGAGTGCGAATTGGTTCTGTTCCCTCCTTGATTTGGTGGAGAATTACTTTGTTGTCTGGGTCTTCGGTTTCTCCATTCCGGACAATGTTTACCCACATGACCGTATTGGTTACATACGGGACAATTCTCCGAAAACCGTCGTTGTTGTTGTTGTTGATTCTGTTGTTGTCTAGGATTTTGTGAACACTTGTAGGACAAGTGCCCACTCTTTTTACAGATGGAACACTTGTTGTTGAGTATGTAACAAGTGTCCTTAGTATGCGTATCTTTATCGCAAAAACTACACCACTGGTTGGTTTGACTTTGTGAAGTTTGTCGCCGTCGATTATCCTGTCTACGGTCATCCGACCGTCCCGAAGAGCTGGAACTTTCGCTACTTTTACGTTGCTTGTTGTCCCGAACGAACTTGGGACTGCGGTTTCCCGTAGTTTTCTTTTGACGTCTTTCTTTTCCTGATGACCGTTTCTCGACTGGTTTTTGTGGAGGCGGTTGGGCATTGGAAGAACTATTCTTCCTACGCTTTACCTCATCCACCCATGATTTCTGCTGGGGTCTCGACTCAGCCACAACCCTAGAGATTTCTATTACTTCAGGAACGGGTGCTTGTTCATGCCCTTTTAAGTCCTGAAGGTGTCTATCAGCTAGGTTCACCAGCTGATCAAAGGAAACTTTGGTTCCCGAACACCACTCATGATTTCGGAGATAACTGGAGATCTCTTTGTTAATCGAAATTGGTAAGGCTGCAAGAAACACTTGACGTAGTGTCTCATGCTCTTTACAGTCTTCTGTTGACGTGGTGGGGTAAGCTTTCTTCGCGAGATCCAGTAAACGGATAGCAAAAATCCTGACTGTTTCATTTTTGTGCATTTTGGCAGTCATAAAGTTTTGAACGGCCCGCTCTTGTCTGACGGTGTCCTCGTTGGTAAACAATTCTAGTAGACTCTGTTTAATATCTTCATAAGACTTATCTGCCTTATGGAGTTGATGGTATAGGGCCAAATAAGACGACTGCAAATATGATCCCAAGAGCCTTAACCAGTCCTGTTTTTGGGTTGGGTACAGGATCGAGCAATATTCTTCAAATTCTCTGAAGAATACTGTTAAGTCTTGGTCAGTATCAGGATTAAATTTAGCGGGTGGTACAGCCTTGTTAGATTTAGGCTTATTTAATAGTTGTGCCATCATCGCAATTGCTTGGGAAACCATAGCGTTGTGAGCCTGTTGTGCGGCTAGACTCTCTTCTACGAATTCCCTGAATTGTTTATCCGTCATGTTGTTAGTCGAGATACGGGGTGTGCTTGTGGGGTTTATTAGTGGTTGTTGTTGTTGAGGTATATAAGTCGGTAATGACGGTGGTGGTTGAGTTCCTCCATCAACCTCCGGCTTCTTTTCCTTAGGCCTCACTGACCGTTCTGGTGGAGGTGGGGTTGCAGCAGTAGGAACTGGATCTAGACGAGCCGATAACATTTCAAGTATAAGGGTATTTTGCTTGCTCAGTCTTTGATCTACCTCTCGCATATACCTCATGGAATTCACAACCATGTCTTCCAGTTTTGAGACGTGTTCCCGATCCACAGGTTGGAAATCATGCAAATGTTCACCCCTCGGGTTATCAGTTTGTTCTGGAATGGACTCTGTGTCATTGATGATCGGGAAATGTGCTTCCGATTCTATCAACTGATCCATATACACTTTAGTTTCATTATTGTTCATGTTGCCATTTTCTGCCATTGTTGTAGTGGATTTCGTTAATTCGCTCCTTTTAAAGATCCTGGCAGGGTCGCCAATTTATTTTCTCTGTAAGACTTCCCTGTGATAATCCCACAATAGAAAATAAAAATAAAAATAGTTGTGGTAAAACTCACGTTTAGTGTTGAATCCAAAGGTGAGTTGATGATTTTCTTGAAGATGTATCAATGTGGTTACTCAGTCCTCTTGATGGACGGAGGCGTTGAAGGAGTTTAAAGTTGAAGAAGTTGAAGGTGCAATCTGATATTTTTTTACGAACAGAAGCCCTCAGGACCTCTGCTAGGGCAGTGCGGATCAATAAAAGGAACAGCTTTGGCAGATTTAATAAAAATTCAAAGACAAGGTCATTGAAAAACAAAAAAAACAAAATCGTTTAATTGTTGAAAGATGGCTAAGGAATATGAACAAGTAATAATGCTGCTATCAGAGTTTCGAGCAGAACAATAAAGAAAGGTCTGTTGATGAAGAGCAATGCAGAAAAAGGGTGTTAGGTTGTAGAGAACTGACGGGTATGTTGGTTTCTTAATGACTTATCAATTAAGAAAACAACCGTCGTCAATTCAATAAAAGAAGGAACTAGGAAGTTGACTGATGATTTTAGTAGTCCAGAGTTGAAAATAAACTCCAAAGTTGAAACTAAAAATCAGAAAAATTTATAAGATATTTTGATAAATTTATCAATTAAAACTTTTAAGACAAATAATTGCATTAACTCACGTATTGGCCAGAGTGGTTGGCTCCAATACTTGAATTAAATCTTTATAGTTGAGAGTTCGTAAAGGTATTAATTCTTGTAGTTTTATTTTCAACTTAATTTGTGATAGTTATTTTTATATTCAAAGTAGAGTTAATTTTATGTTAAATTTTAATTAAGTTATAAAGATAGTTACCTAGTGAAGAAAATAAAAATTAGAAAAACAAGCTACAAAAATGCAAAATAATTATCTGTCAATAATAATCCCTCTTCTTATTTTCGTGGTCGATCATCAGTTTCTTTCTTCACCAATAACTATTGGGAAGAAAAGAATAAGAACGTTAGAATGGCACATTCTCACAATATATATATATATATACGGTATATATATAGAGGAGAGTCCAATTAAATTACAGTATATTTTTTAATATATTGAATACATTATTCATTATGTTGGGGAACATGAAAAATAATTAGATAATTAAATGAATTTATTAAAGTTTCATGAAATTGAAACATAGTACATAAAACGAAATTTCTTTAATACCTTATACACGATATTTAATACCACAAAACCAGCATTTGGTCACTGGACTGAATTGCCCCACGTGGACTAAATTACCTTACTTTACATTATATATATATATATATATATATATATATATATATATATATATATATATATATATATATATATATATATATATATATATATATATATATATATATATATAATATATATATTATAATATATTGATTACAATATTCATTATGCTGTTTAACATGAAAAATAATTAATTAATTGAATTAATTAAAATTTTATAAAAATTTAAAAATCTTTTAATTGAATGAGGTGAAGAACAATGGCTTTAAAGAATTTATTCAAAATATCAATTTTAATTTATATTAATTTTGCTGTTGGTTTTAATAACTACTCTCTTCCTACCATCCTTGATAATAATCATGACTTGAAATTGCTGAAGAAGATCATCATAGAAAATGGCGGGATTTATAAATTTAAAGGTAAAAAATTTTTTCATTTCATTTATGTACTGCTTTTTTCAAAATTTTGCTGATAAATTTTAACTTTAACTATAGTGTGTTATAGTTTTCAAAATGTTTGAAATTAATTTCCAATATTCCATACATTCCTAAAATTTATTAATTAATATTTATATTATGGGTTTGAATGCAAACCCAATGCAGTGCTGTTGAATACAAACTTTTCCTTTTTATATTCACTTAGTGTATATAGTTGTCTGTACACTTGGTTCTATTTAAAAATATATATTTTACTTTATTTGTAGTTTTAATATTTGGTGTCTTATGTTTACCCTTGCATTCTTATGATTGCTTGACCTTCTGTCAAATATTTGAAGATTTTATTGAATATCTACTGTGATAATTTTCCAATAATCCTGCAGATTCAGAACTTATTAGGACTGATATACCATATTTTCCTTCCATATATGTTCTGTTAGATTAAGATTAGAGCTCTGGTTGGCTAGTCCTGCTTTGCAACTTCTCTTGAAGCCATCTCCCATACATCCTTCAATATATTGTGGCATTGGAACTGTTCTGATAAAATAAAAACCGTTCAATCTTGCTAAATTGTTTTCACACAATTATCAGAAAGCCCAACTGAGTACTAGACTTCAATACTTTAGATGTCACATATGCAACAAACAAGTCTCAATACCCTCTTCTAACTGAAATTGTAAAAAGTCAATAATTAATCTTTATTATTTGGAATGATGTAGTCATTTAAGAAGTCTGCATCCATTTGTCACTTCAATTAAATTTTTCCTTCAGATCACATTTGTATATAATTCCAACATCTTCCAGTCCTATAGAATCCAAAAACGTCATGCATTACATTAACAGAAGTGGTTTGGTTTCTAAGAAATTGCCTTGCTTTAAAAGCCAAAGCATTATAAACAAATTTTACAGAACTTTGCTCTTTGGCTTAAAGTTGTTTTAAATGATGCATGTGAAATGGTAGTTCTAAACTGGTTTCTTTTTGATTATTCAGTGTTTGGTGAGCTCTACACCATATAATCATATCACATACTGTAAAATTTTTAATTTGACATTTAGTCACTACTACCTACAAAAAATAACTGATTAACTGATGTGACAGTCCAAGTTAACAAAGTCTTTTAATGTAATATGCTTGCACATTCACCTTGGGAATTTGCTTATTTTTTCTTTAATATTGCATCCATTAGGTTCTTAGCATGGAAGTTATATATATATATAGGTTCAAGTTTACTTGAGGGAACTTTTTTCAGCGCTTGAAAATAAATGAAAAATTTAGGGTGAAATTAAAATCATTTTTTGAAAATTTATTATTAAACCCAATAATAGTGAAGCATAATAACTAAAATTATTATTAAATTACAACATGTATAGTTTTACTACTAACCAAACCTAACCTAACCTACCTAACGTATCCTATCTTAACATACCTAACTTAGAGTTTCAGAGAGAGTTCCCTCAAAAAAACTTGTGCCTATATATATATATATATACCTTTTTTTTTTTTTTTTACCTTCTCACCCCCTGACCACCCCATGTTGAGGCGGCCACACTTCGCTAATGAAGCTTCCTGCCGCAGTCGGTCTCGTCCAGAGATCCTTCAAAGAAGTGATGCCCCAGAAGATTTGGGGCGAGAGTTGGAAGGACAGCGTAATAGAAAGTGTTTCACGGTCTCCGGGGCCATTCCGCATCTAGTACAATGGGAGATGCTGCCTGGTTTATTTTGAATTTGTGTTTGTAATGTTGTAGGTTTGGGTGGTGACCGCATCTCAATCTTGCAAGTGAGGTTTGTAAGTGTCTTGGGAGGTTGTTGAAGTCGGGGTTTATTTCGGGGGGGGTCTGTTAAGGATGTTGTTTGGAGGTCTGTTGATCATGTATGAATGTGTTAGTTGAGTGTGTATATGTTTGGTTGTTGTGGTATTGGGGGGGGGAGGGGGGATGTGATTTAGGATCTGTTTGTAAAAGGCGCCGGTGGACGATGGAGGCTGTGTTAGTCTTTGTGGGGTAGGTTGGAGGAGAGTATTGTGACATGGGTGAGTGGGTAGGCGTGTTTTTGCGTAAAATTGGGTGCCTATCATTTCGAGGTGTTCCTTATGGTAGTATCTTGGTTTCGTTGTGTAGGTGTTGTTGAGGGGTTGTGCGTGTGCAGCCGGTGATTGTGCGAAGGGCTTTATTTTGCATTATTTGGAGTGTCGTTAAGTTTTTGTCGGAGAGCAGAGGGTGCCAGACAGGGGAAAGCGTAGTTAATGGTGGGGCGTATAAATTGTTTGTAGATTGCAATTGAGGTTTGTATGTTGTTGTTTATGTCTGTGTTGGCCACTGTTTTGAGGATGTTGAGTTTTCTGTTTGCGGCTGAGGTGGTATTTTGAATGTGCTTGGAGAAAGTGAGGCGAGTGTCAAATGTTAGGCCGAGGATCTTTGGGGTTTTGTTGAAGGGTATGGGGGTGTTGTTTAGTAGGACTTGTGGGTGGGTGTTGGATATGTGTTTGTCTGTTGTTAGTAGGGTTATGGAGGATTTGTTTGGGGATGCTGTCATCCTGTTTTCGACTAGCCAAGTTTGGAGTTGAGTTAGGTAGTCTTGAGTGAGTGATGTTGCGGTGGTGAGGTTTTCGTGAGTGTGGCTATAGTTATGTCGTCGGCGTATGATGATGCGGGTGAAAGTTGTTTGGGGTTGTGGGAGGTCTGCTGTGTAAAGGTTGAATAGAGTGGGGGAGTATGGCTCCTTGGGGAACTCCATTCTTTATGTTGATGGTACGTGATTTATGGCCGTTTTGTTGTATTTGGGCGGTTCTTCCTGATAGGAAGTTGGATAGCCATTTCTTAGTATTTGTTGGGATGTTGGATTGGAGGATTTTATGGATAAGATTATGTCTTGGGACAGTATCGAAGGCTTTGTTTATGTCAATTGCTATTAATATAGTTTTGTGATATGGCTTATGGTTTAGTCCGTTTAATATAGGTTGGATGATGTTGGTAAGTGCAGTGGTGGTGGAGTGGTTGGTTTGAACCCGTGTTGGAAGTTTTGTTGTGGGATGAATTGGAGGATAGAATTTAGGATTAGTTTTTCAAGAAGTTTTGAGATGGTGGATAATAGGGAGATTGGGCGGTAAGAGGAGGGGTTTGAAGGGTCTTTGCCAGGTTTTAGTTTAGGGATGATTAATGCTTTTTTCCATTGGGGAGGGATATAGTTGAGTTGGATGGATTTGTTGAAGATGGAGGTTAAGTATGTGATTGTGTGGTTGGATAGGTGTTTTAGGTGAATATTTGATATGTTGTCTGGTCCTGTTGCTGGGGAGTTTTTGATAGTTTTAATGGTGTTTTGTGTGTTTGTGGGTGTGATGGCGTTTAAGTTGTTTTGGTTGTTGCGTAGCTTTTTCAGTTTTTTTTTATTTCTGTTTTGTGGATGGGTAGGTAAGCTACTTTGTTTAGCAAAGTGTGTGGCCAGTAGGTTGATGTGTTGTTTGGGAGTTAATGGGGTTTGTGTAGTGGGATTGGTTGGAGTTTCGTGAGTGTGAAGTTGGTTGTTTTTTGCATTGTGAATTGTGTGGATTTTTTTTTTTTCAATCTCTGTTAGAGTAGTGTTACTACTGTAAATCTTTTTAGTTCATTCTATTTTTTCATCTCTTACTCCTATTTTGTGCCTCAACAATTATGTCAAAAGTGAAAATTATCCCTATATAAGTTTTAAGTCCTTTTCCTCTATTATTATTATTATTTTATTTTTTAATTTTTTAATTTTTTAAATATTTTTTCAATGTTTTTTGTACTTTATTATATAATAATTTTCTTTCAGGTTTTGATAACATGACAGTTACATTGGATCAGATAAGAGAGATAGAAAATGAAGTACATAATTTGTCTTCTATTCATCAGCATAAACTCATAGTTAGAAATTTTTTCCTCTTTACCAGGTAAAAAACAAAAAACAAAAAAATATATATTTATAATCCTTTGTTGACTCTTTTCTAATTCTTGCCTTTAATTAAAAAACTTTCTGCTCCATGAATCATTTTTAAATCTTGTTTCTGGAAAATAATACAATCCTCATGCAGATGACTTTTTATTTCACAGTACTCACATAAGTTTCCTCAATATAGATATTAATCATAAAATTTATAATAAGTTAATTCCCTATTTTTCCATGAATTTCTTTTTTTCTCTTCTTTTTGTTAAATGTTTCATGTAGAAAAATGGTTAATTAAAATTTTTATATATATATATATATATATATATATATATATATATATATATATATATATATATATATATATATATATATATATATATATATATATATATATATATATATATATATATATATATATATAGGGATGGGCCAGATAGCAAATTTCCTAGATAATCAGATTCTGGACATCCAGCAGTTTTCAAAAGCTGGATATCTGGAACTCACCTCTACATAAGTAAACTTCTTTCTTCATTCCATATTTTAATTCTTTGTTTTAACTTCTCTTTTATTTTCACATTGAATATTGATTCACCTCCAGAACAAAAGTTATCTGTTTCAGTACATATGCCTATCATTTTCCCTTCTTTTTTCCAATAGTATATGGTTGGTTCTAATTGACTTTTTACTCCTCCTAATCTTTCTAGAATTCTGTATGCCATTGTACCATTCTTTGGCCATGTCCTTCAATCCATGTCGTTTTTTTTAATTTCCATTCTTCGTCTTTACTGCTTGCCTCCTTTGGAGATTCCATACATTTCTCCCAATCTAACAACCTTGCAAATTTGCAATTTTTACATTCAAAGTCTTACATTTCCATTCCCTATAATTAATTATTGCCAGTTTTATCGTTAAAGATTCCTGTGAACATGTAGGAGACTCATTTCTTTCATCCAAGTCTATCTCTTCAAAGCCTTCTGCTACTATTCTATCTTTACATACTTTTTTTTTAATTTGATTTAATTTTTTGGGGGATTTCCAACAAATGAAAATTAACTTTTGTTCCTCTTTTTATTTTTCATATGCATCGTTTTTCCTGCTTTCTATCTCCTTTAACTTTGTTTCTATCACTTCCTCCCTATTTCCAGTGATTAAAAAAATTTCTTTCATTTCAGGAATCTGGTGAAACCCAATTTTCTTTCCCTGTCTTCTAAGTTTTCAATGTTGCAACTTGAACTGTTCTCCCACTTTGCACTCGTTTCTTTACCAGTTCGGCTTAAAATTCTTACTTCTAATGTTTCTCTTTTTTCTTTTTTTTTCATTTTCCACCTTTCTCCATGTTTGGAATTTCCTATTTTTTTTTTTTCCAATTTTCTTCCTCTTCCTCCTTTTCTTCTTCTTCTTCCACCTCTTCTCTTCTTCCTCTATCTCCACACTTCTTCCTTCAGGATGTTTTCGTCTACTATTTTATTCATATTACACTCCACTTCTTCATCTCTTTCCTCCTGTTCATTCTCTACTTCTTTTTCTCCCTGTACCCTTGTAATGTGAACTCTTGCCACTTCTCTCAGAGTTTCTCTATGTTCTACTAAACCGGTTTTTCCATCTATCCCTATAATCCTTTTTTGGACTTCTCCATTTTCTTTCACTTTCATTTTTATATTAAGCTTTATCTCCAACAAATGCTTATTCCAATTTGTGTTCTCATGCATTTTTCTGTAGTGCCAATTTTATCCTTTCATCAGATTTTTGTCTCATATGTATCTCCCTCGCTCTTCTCTTATCTCTTAAGTTTTATTTTAGTTTTTCCCTTTTGCTTTGAGTTTCCAATTCCATTAGGTAATTCCTGTCATTGTTGTGTACACTTGGGATATGAGGATTTTTTCCATATACCAGTTGATGCGGAGAATATCCTCTCTTCATATGTGAGCAATTTTTCTCATAAATTGACCATAATAAGGCTACCTTGCAATCATTCATCTCCTAATCTCAATTTCCTCACACTATCTTTTACCAAGCCAATCCTTTCACATATCCCTTGCTCTATGGGCTATCAACTGGTGTGCTTCTTATTTCCATTCCAAATTTTTCAGTCAGTTCTTTCATTTTTTCATTTTGAACTCCAACCCATTGTCAGAAAACACACTTTAGAAGGTCCAAAAACACTTATCCACTTCTCCAGTATTTTCTTGCAAATTTCTCTAGGAGTCTCATTAATCAACCAACTAGCTTGAATATAATTCTTTGCCATGTTCACCAACAAAAATTTCCTCCCCTCTATTTCTCCTAAATCCATTGAAACTATGTCATTAAAATACTTTGCCATGGGAAATCACACTATTGGTTTTGCTGGCGTATTCTTATTCTTCCTACATACACTACATCCTTCACAAATTTCTTGTAAATCATTTTTCTTTTCACTTTTATTGTTTTTGAATAATTCCTCCCTTTTCTTACCTTCTTCCAGTAATTCCTATATTTTACCACTCCTTCCATGACCCTAAGTTATTTCTATAACTTCTTCCTTCTCTCCTCTTTATCATTCATCCAATCCACTCCAATAGATACTACATTTCTTCTCAAACCTCTTATCATATATATATATATATATATATATATATATATATATATATATATATATATATATATATATATATATATATATATATATATATATATATATATATATATATATATATATATATATATATATATATATATACATTACACCATATCCCGCAAGATGCAGGGTGGCGCGGCTGCAGAAACTTCATGTTCCTGCAACCGTACATGGGAGGAAAATACTGATAAAAAAGGTTCCCAGCCTTTAGAACCATGCGAAGAATAATTTTCCAATTGTCCTGACTGCGACGAAATCCCAATCCATTATCAACCAGATGTTGTATATATATAAATTTTTCACACCCTCTTTAATTTGTTGATTTAAAATATTTTACTCGATGAAAAGAACTGAATTCAAAATTTTGTTGCTCCTCCTCTTTAGTCCGTTTAAAAATTAATTTTGATTTATTATTTAATCTGAATTTAATTTCAAATATAGATTTAATAAAAAAACTTAAAATATTTTAAAATTTCAAAATATTCAAAAAATTTTATTTATCTTCTTATAAACAATATCTGACATTAATTCCTCTAGCCCGTCTTCTCTCTTCTTCTGATAGTTCCTCGGAAATCTTACTACACTCTCAATCCCTTCTCTGGCACTTCTCTTTTCTTCTTTCCCAGCTGTTTCCAATGCGACCGATTCCGACAACAGTCAATCTATATATAATATATATATATATATATATATATATATATATATATATATATATATATATATATATATATATATATATATATATATATATATATATATATATATATATATAATATAATATATATATATATATAATAATAATAATAATAATAAATAATAAATATAATATATATATATATATATATATATATATATATATATATATATATATATATATATATATATATATATATATATATATATATATATATATATATATATAATAATAATAATAATAATAATAATAATAATAATAATAATAATAATAATAATAATAATAACTTTTAAAATTAAAATTCTACAGGAACTATCACAGTGGATTAAAATATGAACTTTTGGATCCTCTGAATATAACTTCAATCAAAAACAGCCATTTTGAAGCACGCAAAACCTACATACTTATCCATGGATTTTTAGGCGATGGTTTGGAGGAATGGGTTTTAGATCTTAAGGATAGTATGTGTTCAGTTTTATTTTTTTTTTATTTCTGAGTAAATATTATTGTAATTTTATTTTGCCTGTACGTGATTTTTTTCCAAAATCCTTTTTTCAAATTACTTTTTTGTTATAAATATAAAATTTTTTTTTAAAGAATTCCTTGAATATTAGATATTATATACGTTACAGAAACATGATTTTCTTAATTTACAGAACTTCTGTCCAAAAAAGATAGCAATGTTATTTCTGTCGATTGGCCAGCTGGATATAGATGGTTTTTACCTTCATACTTGTCAGCGGTAGGAAAGGTGCCCTATGTAGGAAACGACACAGCTCTTTTAATCGATATGTTAATGAAATACAAAGGACTACTGCTTCCAGATATTCATATTATTGGTCATTCTCTTGGTGCCCACATTGCTGGGTTTTCGGCAAAACCATTTGTAGGAAGTGT
>SEYY01005486.1:22500-25000 GCA_009176605.1 Armadillidium nasatum
TATATATATATATATATATATAATATATATATATTAGTGATCGCATCCGCGGAAGTATCCTCATCAAAATTAACATTTGCATTCGCACTTGCCATAATTATACATCCGCATCAGCATTTGACGAAAATTCCATATCCGCTTCCGCAAATCGCAAATGAGAAAATATTGTATGTGGTCTATCACTTTTATATATATATATATATATATATATATATATATATATATATATATATATATATATATATATATATATATATATATATATATATATATATATATATATATATATATATATATAGATGGAATTTATTAAAATACTTTCCAATTTAATTTATTCCCAAAGTTCTAAGTGGAAAAAAGTATTAACGAGTTTCTCACTAATATTTTCAAACCCACTCTTTATTTTTATTTTCTTACTGTAATTATATATATTAACTTAATAGAAATATTCGTACTATACTTGAAACTACATTCCCCCAATCTCAGTTTATTCTTATAACTCCTTCTCAATTCGTACTTTCTTCAGACACAAGGAACCTCACCCGATGCTTCTCAGATCCTCATTAATTTATTTATTTAAGTGTGCCAACTGTAAAGCGGCGTATGTAGGACAAACGTTTCTACAATTAAGAGTGAAGATTGATAAACATAGAGGAATTTCCTTTAGAACTGATCTTCCTCTTTGCTCTCCTTAGCACTCTACCATAAAAGACCATGGAGATACCCACCCTTTTTCTTCTTCAAATTTCTCCATCCTTCAACATTCGTCTTCCCTTCTTGATCGTACGATATAGATGTTTTATATATAAAAACTCATTGCCCATCCTTAAATGATCAAGCTTTTTCTGTTGTCCTTTTCACTCAACAAAGAAGTCCTTTTTCCCAAAATGGTCCAGCCTTTTTATTTCTCTTTGTTATTTCAATATAATTATTACTTTATTTTTATTATTTTATTATAATTATTATTATTTTAAATATTTTATATATATTTAATGTATTTATATTTTGATTGTATTTTAAAATAAATATTTGTAAAATCTAGTTTGTGCTGAAGACAGACCGAGATACGGTGTGAAACGTTCACAGTGTATTAAATGAGCATATGGAAACCTTTATATATCTTATAATTGAAGTAAGATTCACTAGGAAAGAAGTTGTCTCGACTTATATATATATATATATATATATATAATATATATATATATATATATATATATATATATATATATATATATATATATATATATATATATATATATATATATATATATATATATATATATATATATATATAGCAATTGACATAAACAAAGCCTTCGATACTGTCCCGAGACACAATCTAATCCATAAAATCCTCCAATCCAACATCTCAACAAATATTCAGAAATGGCTAGCCAACTTCCTATCAGGAAGAACCGCCCAAATACAACAAAACGGCCATAAATCTCGTACCATTAACATAAGGAACGGAGTTCCCCAAGGAGCCATACTCTCCCCCACTCTATTCAACCTATACACATCAGACCTCCTGCAACCCCAAACAACTTTCACCCTCATAACTTCATACGCCGACGACATAACTATTGCCACCACTCACAAAAACCTCGCTACCGCAACAACAATCACACAAGACTACCTAACACTAATTCCAAACTTGGCTGACAGAAAACCGGATGACGGCATCCCCAAACAAATCCTCCATAACCCTCATAACAACAGACAAACACATATCCAACACCCACCCACAAGTCCTACTAAACAACACCCCCATACCCTTCAACAAAACCCCAAAGATTTTCGGTCTAACATTTGATACACACCTCACTTTCTCCAAGCACATCCAAAATACCACCTCAGCCGCAAACAGAAAACTCAACATCCTCAAAACAGTGGCCAACACTGACATACACAACAACATACAAACCTCAATTGCAATCTGCAATTTATACGCCCCACCATCAACTATGCCTCCCCTGTCTGGCACCCTCTGCTCTCCGACCAAAACTTAACGACACTCCAAATAACACAAAATAAAGCCCTTCGCACCATCACCGGTTGCACACCCACAACCCCTCAACAACACCTACATAACAAAACCAAGATACTACCTATAAGGAGCCACCTCGAAATGATAGGCACCCAATTTTACCCAAAAACCCGTCTACCCACACACCCATGTCACAATACTCTCCTCCAACCTACCACACACAGACTAAAACAACCTCCATCGTCCACCGGCGCCTTTTACAAACTGATCCTAAATCACATCCCCCCTCCTCCCCCCAATACCACAACAACCAAACATATACACACTCAACTAACACATTCATACATGATCAACAGACCTCCAAACAACATCCTTAACAGACCCCCTCCCGAAATAAACCCCGACTTCAACAACCTCCCAAGACACTTACAAATCTCACTAGCAAGGTTGAGATGCGGACACCACCCAAACTTACAACATTACAAACACAAATTCAAAATAAACCAGGCAACA
>SEYY01005487.1:7500-10000 GCA_009176605.1 Armadillidium nasatum
TGTCATATTTTCCAATTTGCGGATGCGGATGCGGATGCGGATGTTGAATTTTGGAGAAGTGCGGATGCGGATGCGGATGTTGAATTTTCAAAAGTGCGGATGCGGATGCGGATGCGGATGTTGAATTTTCGAAAGTGCGGACGCGGATGCGGATGCGGATTTTGAATTTTCGAAAAGTTCGGATGCGGATGCGGATGCGGATGCGGATGTTAATTATATATATATATATATATATATATATATATATATATATATATATATATATATATATATATATATATATATATATATATATATATATATATATATATATATATATATATATATATATATATATATATATATATATATATATATATATATATATATATATATATATATATATATATATATATATATATATATATATATATATATATATATATTTCACTATCACCTTTCCCACTTTCGTGAGGTGGTGCCCGCCACAATTCCCTTACAAACATAACTATTCTTACCTTTCAACGCTTTCACCACCTCCCTCCATCTCTGTCTCCACAAATCTTCTACCCTCGTCTAAACTCAAATTCCTTCCATCAAAATCACTCTCACTCCATCCATCCATCTCCACTTCGGCCTTCCCCTCCCCCTACCCTTCCCCTATCTACATCGGATCTAAGTACCTTGCCAACCATTCTGTTCTCTTTCATTCTTCACATATGTCCAAACCATTTTAGCACATCCTCCTCCTCTCTCTCAATTACACCCTTCTTCCATTTACACATCTCCCTTATTCTTTCATTTCTAATCCTATCAATCCTTCTCAATTTATATATCGCTCTCAAATCTTTCATCTCAAAGACATTGAAACTTTTTCTCGACCGAGCACTTTTCGTCCATGTTTCACACACATACAATACAGAAGGTGAACACATACATTCAAACATTCTTATCTTTATTTCTTTCGAAATTTTTCCTTTCTTCAATACTTTTCTTAGGCCCGCCAATACTTTCATTCCTTCTACCACTCTGTTCTTTATTCTTTTTTCCGTCCCACCCTTACCTTCCACCCAACATTACTAGATATTTGAATTTATTCACCTCCTCAAGTTTCCATTCCCACACTTCTACAAACCAATTCCTCCCTCCACATTTCCTCATCCCCACCTCCTATGCTAAACCAATCCGATAGTTCTCTCTTCACCCTCA
Organism: Armadillidium nasatum; assembly: GCA_009176605.1. Taxonomy (NCBI): domain Eukaryota; kingdom Metazoa; phylum Arthropoda; class Malacostraca; order Isopoda; family Armadillidiidae; genus Armadillidium; species Armadillidium nasatum. Next base: position 8,689 of record SEYY01005487.1, read on the forward strand.
CTCTTGATCTGCAATTCGCATATATATATATATATATATATATATATATATATATATATATATATATATATATATATATATATATATATATATATATATATATATATATATATATATATATATATATATATATATATATATATATAGTGATAGATCGGATGTCATATTTTCTAATTTGCGGATGCGGATGCGGATGCGGATGTCGAATTTTGGAGAAGTGCGGATGCGGATGCGGATGCGGATGTTGAATTTTTGAAAGTGCGGATGCGGATGCGGATGCGGATGTTGAATTTCCGAAAAAGATGCGGATGCGGATGCTGTTGAATTTTCGAAAATGAGGATGCGGATGTTGATTTTTGTGCGGATGTTCCGCATCCGCGCATGCGGATGCGGATGCCATCACTAATATATATATATATATATATATATATATATATATATATATATATATATATATATATATATATATATATATATATATATATATATATATATATATATATATATATATATATATATATATATATATATATATATATATATATATATCAGAGAGAATGTTACGGAGAGAAGGATAAATACAGAGAAATTTAGAAAGGCTGTATACCTATGTAACTCCAGTGCAGAAAATGAACTACTTTAATGATGAGCAGAAGACTGTGTTCAGGGAATAGAGAAAGATCGCTAGTTGAGCATTCATTGCGCAAGTAAGAATGTAGATACGAAATAAGATTAGGAGAATTAAAATGTTTCTAAATCTTCACTATAAGAATAATTTAGAAGACTTTAGAAAGAACAGTGGGTTAAGTCAATTTTTCTCTGGCTTTAGGGATCGAGGGTCACCCCTCGCTCCCGCTTGTGTTTTTGCAATGTATATAAATCGAGGTTCGAACCTCCGATCCAGTTAACTTAAAAAATTGTCGTTTTTAGGGATTTTCTGTAGTTAATTAATTAATTACAGTTTACGGCAAGATGTATTAGTACGCTAATCTAAATAGCCAACACTTACAACATTCCACACTATTCCAACACATTCTTTCTAAACTGCTTCTTCAGAGAAGTTCCCCCTATCAAAGTTTCGAAACCACGCCCATAGGTGGTAAATAATATATTGATTTGGCTTTACCGGAGCAGGGTTTTTCTATCCAAAACCCAAATAATCTATAACTTATCATCTTGGTTATAAATAAAATATAACTCAATTTCCACTGGCTAAGAGCCACACTCCTCGAATAGGGCTCTGCCCGGGACTGACTGATAATTTAAAAAAAAAAATAATAATAATACGATAGGACGATATTAATAAGACTGA
>SEYY01005487.1:17500-22500 GCA_009176605.1 Armadillidium nasatum
GATAATTTAGTAGTATTTGAAATCAAATTTACTGTATAGAAAGTTCGTAAAAAATTTAAAGTTTTCAATACAGGGGACAACAACGTGTATTTTGTCACACAGGAAGATTGATACATTTTAGAGAAGCAAATTTTTATACTTCAATATAATGTGAAAATATTTATGTTTTAATAGTGAAATAATTATACATATTTCATAAAGTGAAAATATATTAGAATTGCTTATATGAAAATATCGATAAAAAGCCTTTAGAAAAGATTTGGAGGATGACTTATTTTTATCGTGAAAGAGACCGTGCTTATCGTGCAAAAATGATTTGAACCTTCTCATCCCATCGACAGACAGACCTTTTCGACAGACACAGAAGCATCCTCCGGATCAAAACAGGATTCCTTCCATGGGTAGTTAGCAAAGAAGCGAATCAGTGCATCCAATTAGCGTTTATTTGGGTCAAAAATGGTTAAGAAGAAATTAGTTAACTGCTTAGTTATCATGCTCAATTTTTACGAGAACCTCATCCTTAACTCCCCATTCTTAAAACATCATGAGTGAAATGAATTAAAGAGTGGTAACTTCCTGTCTCCTTCGACGGCTTTCCCGTCTTACCTGTAAGCAACATTAACATTCTTGGTCTGAACATAAACAATAAACTTTCTTGGAAAAATCATATCAAAACGGTTCCTAAGGCGACCTCAAAGAAGCTGGGGATACTGTTCAGATTGCGGGAATTTTTTTTCCGTCTGAACAGTTGCTCCAATTTTATCAAGGGTTTTATTCGCTCTTGTGTGGAGTACTCTTCTCACATTTGGTGTGGCTCCGGTTCACCCTTTTTTTGGATAAGGTTGAGTCTAAGGGCAAAATATTAATAAACTGTTCGCTACTTTCAAACTTATTTGACCCTCTGTCTCTAAGACTGTCTCTAAGTTGGTGCATTATCTCATTTCTGAACAGTATTCCCAGCTTCTTTGAGGCCGCCTTAGGAACCATTGTGATATGATTTTTCCAAGAAAGTTTATTGTTTATGTTCAGACCGAGGAAATTGACCTCTCGCATTTCACTATTCCACTGTCATCGCGTTACCCTCGCAAACACAATGGAAGCATTGCTATCAAATGAATATTGTGTGAATATGGTAAACCCAGGCTTGTCCTTTGTGGTTCTTAATTCTTTCCCACAACTTTTGTTCTGTGGAACTCTTGCCAATGTCTGTTTTTCCTGCTGCATTTAATCTTCCTCTCTTTAAAGCCTCTGTCTACCCCCACTTGAGATAATTAAGTTATGCTGGAATTTTGTGGGTTTTCTTCTATTTTATATTTCTACTGCCCCTCCTAGAAAAGGGCTCAAACTATAAGAGGTTCTCAAAAAAAATAAATAAAAAAATAACAAATCTGCATACTGATGTATACATTTTAGATTTCACGCAAGAATAATTATTTACCATTATAAGCTTATAAATTTTTTTTTTCATAAAGAGTTATTTTAAAACTGAATAAACAATTTTGATTGGTTGAAAATAGTAAAGAAATCCGTTAATAATTATCCAACAGCAAGAAGAATTTTAAACTTTGAGAAAGAAAAATCACTTTGAAAAATGAAAACATTTCTTAATAAAGAAATTGAGGTGTTTGTTGTTTTCATAGCTTGCATACATATATATATATATATATATATATATATATATATATATATATATATATATATATATATATATATATATATATATATATATATATATATATATATATATAGAACCGACCGGGGCTGGAATTTGGCCGGGGCCGGGGCCGGGGTTCTGGCCGGGGTTGCCTAAAATTTGTAAAGAGGTCAAAAGCACTGAAATTTTACTTCAAAAAAATTAGATATAAATTTAATTGAGGTTTATTTAATTATATGAAAGGCGTAGAATAGCCAAAATTCACTTAAATTAATGATTATATGGATTTTCTCCGAAAAAAATTCCTTAACAGGAAAATTTGGAAACACCTTAATTCTTCTAATCTTATCTCTGATCGCCAGAATGGCTTTCGTAAAGAACGTTCTACTGATGATCTTCTTTCCCTACTTTCTGAATCTTGATCATCCGCTCTTCGGGGTTTCGGTGAATCTTTCGCTGTGGCGCTAGACATATCGAATCCTTCGATAGAGTCTGGCACAAAGCTTTGATTTCCAAACTTCCCTCTTTCGGAATCTATCCTTCTCTCTGTAACCTTTTCTCTAATTTCCTTTCCGGTCGTTCTATAGCAGCTATTGTTGACGGCCCCCGTTCTTCTTATAAATCTATAAATAGTGGTGTTCCTCAAGGATCTGTTGTATCTCCAACTCTTTTTCTAATTTTTAATAATGATCTTCTCTCTATTACTTCGTCTCCTATACCCTCCTATGCCAATGACTCCACCCTTCATTACTCCTTTCAATTTGAAAGACGTCCCTCCCAACAACAGTTATTAGACGCAAGAAGGATTGCCTTGGAACAACTGACCTCTGATCTATCTCTCATTTCAAATTGGGGCAGAGAAAACATAATCGCTTTCAAAGCCTCAAAAACTCAATTCCTCCATCTTTCTACTCGATACAATCTTCCACACAACTATGATACCTTCATCGAAAAATTTCAACTCAAACCTTCATCTGTCCTCAATATTCTCGGTGTTTGTTTTTCAAGTGATCTTTCTTGGAAAGATCACATTATTTCTCTCACTAAACAAGCTTTTAAGAGGTTAGGTGTTCTGAGGCGCCTTCGTCGTTTTTTTTACGCCATCCCAGTTGCTTGCTCTGTATAGGGGTATTGTTCGCCCCTGTAAGGGTACGCCTCGCACATCTGGGGTGGTTCCACACATACAGCTCTTCTCGAAAAGGTGGAGTCTAGGGCATTTCATCTTATAAACTCTTTTGCTCTTACTTACTCTCTCCAATCTCTTTCTTCCCGTCGAATTGTTGCGTCACTTTTTCTATACTATCGCTATAGCAACCGACATTGCTCTTCTGAACTCTCACGTCGCATACCTCCTCCATTGAGAAGGGCTCGTGCGACACTGCTTTCTACACAGTCTCATCTTTTCTCTGTCCAACTCTCCGACCCCAGTCTTAACCGTTGTGCTCACTCTAACATGTACTCTACTGGTAAAGTCTGGAACACACTCCCTTTATCTATTTTCCCAACTTCCTTTGACTTGCACATTTTCAATTGCCGTGTGTCGGGTCACGTCGGCCATTAGCGACCAGATCCATAATGTTCAAAATTCTGGTGGAATTTGGTGGGCCTCCGGCCTTTGCTCACCAGAGGAGACAAAAAAATTATATATATATATATATATATATATATATATATATATATATATATATATATATATATATATATATATATATATATATATATATATATATATATATATATATATATATATATATATATATATATATATATATGCTATTTGTTTGAAGAGAGATATAGCCTAAAAAACTTTGGGAATTTATGAAATTTGGTAAAAAATTTGAATGTCTTCAAGGCTATATCTCGAAACCAACGAATCGCATTGAATAAAGTATAGAGAGGAATTTGTATCCCCATCCCTCCTCTATACACGCACCAAAAATAAATGTTATAGTTGTAGTTTTTTGTTTTAATTTTTTGTCCGAAAAGGTGGATTTTTTTAAAAATAGTTGTTCAGTTTTTGGGTTATAACGTTTTCCCTGTAACTCTAGAAACAAAAGTCTGTTACAAGTTTTTGTTGCCAATAGAATTCTAAATAGACTTAGGAAAACACTAGAAAAAGAGAAAAACTATATACACTGAAAATTTCAGGAGAATCGGCTGAAAATTAAAAAAAAAAAGTTTGAAATTGGATTGTCCCCTTCAAGTATAATTTCCCATTTTAACCCCGGCCGGCAAACCCCGGTTTTCCCTGATTTTTAGCCGGGGCCGGGGCCCCGGTCGGTTCCTATATATATATATATATATATATATATATATATATATATATATATATATATATATATATATATATATATATATATATATATATATATATATATATATATATATATCAGAGGTGGGCATAAGCGCAAAAGCGCAAAAGCGCAATTTGCGCTTTAAATAAAAAATTTGCGCTTTTGCGTTTTGCGCTAAATTTTGAAAATGTGCGCTTTTGCATTTTGCGCTTAACAACTTTTTTAAGAGCGCAAAAGCGCAAATTTGCGCTTTAAAAAATATTTTGCGCTTTTGCGGAAGTTTTTTGAAATTAGCGCTTACCAATTTGCGCTTCATCTCTTCATCTCAAAAGAATGAAGAAATAACGGTTTTATAAACTAGAGACGAGCCAGTTTACAAATGTACAAAAAATTCGTCTTTCACTCAATAAACTGGCCGTTGTTCACATTAATAAAAAACAATTTTGGGCTTATATTTCAGTTTCTTATTTAATCAGCCAAATTTTATTACTCTTTCTGCTAATTAAAAGTTAATACTTAAACTAGGAATGCCGATATATAAAAAAAATATTGATATTTAAAAAATATCAAATTGACCTCGATAATAAAAGATATTGTTTATATATATATATATATATATATATATATATATATATATATATATATATATATATATATATATATATATATATATATATATATATATATATATATATATATATATATATATATATGGTTTATTGAATATTTTGTTTATTGGTTTATTTGTATGAACAAAAGCCTTGTCTTCCAATATTTAATAAAACTGACAAGGAGGTAATTTTCGAGTACATCGAAATAATGACGCCTATTGCTGTTAGGCTGCATATGTTGCAGGATGAGAAGAATGAGTACGCGGGGGTTCTATTGCCTAACCTCTTCCTCCTCAAGGACAATCTCGTGGAATTGCAAAGAGAGGTGAAAAAACTTAACTATGCCAAAAGCTTAGTCAACTACTTACTAAAGCAGCCAAAGCCAAACAAAGGGAAAGAAAAGGGATTTGAACCGAGGTTAGATTTTTGATGATTGTGATT
>SEYY01005487.1:27500-35000 GCA_009176605.1 Armadillidium nasatum
TATATATATTATATATAATATATATATATATATAATATATATTATATATGTTTTATAAAATTTAAAATAATTTTGATAAAATTCATTGATGATTTGATTTGGTTTCCTTCTTGAGAGAAGAATTGACATCAATGAAAAACTGAAATTAATTTGAAAAAAATGACAATTTTCGATCTTGTTCACATTTTGTGAAATGTTATCTCTATGTTAGTAATTTTGAAAGCAGGAGAACATTATTAGAAGAGTTACTGAAAGACAATAAATGTGTTAGTAAATGTTGAATGAAATATTGTATCTATGTTTGGAAGGGTAAAGCGAAAAGAGAACTGATAAACATACCTCTTCCACTATCAAAGGTTCATCTCTGACTGATACAATGTCTTTAATTCTTGCTTCTAGTAGCGATGATGAAGATCTTACTGCTTGTATTTCACGAAACATTACTGAAAAAAATCTCAAAGAACAGTGATTGGAAGCAAAAGACGAAAACTTAAAATGGTGGAAAAAAAGGAGGGGAATTTTCACTTGTGGGAAAAGTTGTTGGGACTTATCTCAGCTGCCCTCCAGGCAGTGTTACAAGTGAACAGCTGTTTAGTTCTGGAGGGGAAATTTATGATGAAAAAAGTATGCGACTTCAAAAAGAAAATTCAGAAAAGCTATTGTTTTTGAGGTATAATTTACCATTTTTGAATTTAAGTATTAAACCTATGGTAAAAAAGAAAAATTGGAGAAATATATTTAAGAACTGCTTTCCAAAGGGTGAAGGTTGGGGAAAGCGGTGGTGGGGTGCACAACGAGTTGGGTCCACATCCCGCATCCTGGAAACATACAACTTCTTCTGAGTTGTATTGCTAAAACTCCTTATTACTTATATTACTCCTTTAATATTAATATTAAAGGATATAATTTTTTTCTTTTTTTAAAATTTCTCCCATTAGTAAGGGGTTGATAAAGTTAATGTCCGTGATCAAACCTTGATCATAAGGACACTTCCATTTTATTTATTTATTTATTTATTTTTTACTCACCCAAAGCTCAACACAAGCCTCAAAATACTAATACTTTTTTTTATTACCATTTTGCTCAACTCCAATGTGTTAAATAACCACAGGTAGTTTTTTTGAGATGCTTCATCAGACTTTTCTTTATTACACCCAATGTTCCCACTACTATTGGGATCACTATGGTATCATTCATGTCCCACATTCTTCTTATTTCATTTTTTAGCCGTTGATATTTAATTTCTTTTTCTCTCTTGTGTGCCACCAAGTTGTTGTCATTAGGGACTCCTACCTCTATTAAATAACATCTTTGTTCCCTTTTGTCTTTGACAACTATATCCGGTCTATTGTGGGTGACATGTACATCTGTTGGTATTGTACAGTCATGCAGTAACAGGACTTCTTCATTTTCTTCTATTTATGGGGGATTATGTTTCCAGTAGCTGATTAATTTTGTTCTAATATTATATTTTTGGCACAATTTAAAGTGGATGAGCTTGCAAATGGTGTTATGCCTTTCTGTATACAGATGTCTGTTTAATAAGGTCTGACATCCAGCTAGGATGTGAGGGACAGATTCTGTGTCTTGGTCATAAACTCGACATTTGTTACTGATGTTTTCTCTCTCAATATATTTTCTGAACCACTTTGTTCTTAGTGTTATCTCTTGGACAGCCATTATCATCCTTTCATCCTCTGCATTCAGTTCGCTTTAACTACATATCTCAACTGATTTTTCTTTATCTATATATATTTCTTCCAACAGTTCTCTATATTTCTTTGCCATTGCTCGATTCTTCCACTGATTCAAGTGTTTTTGTTTCCTTTCTTGCCCATATCCATCTTTTAGATATTTAATTTTGAACTTTAGTATTTTTTCCTCCCATCCTTGGACCTGATTGTCTGTTATGTTGTGAGAATGCAAGAAATCTCTCTTCTTTTTTATAATTGATGTAGTGTCTGGTTTATTTATTTCGTGCAAACATACCCACTGTATAAACTTTCCTGTTGCACCTTCCATATATTCTCCTATTCCTATAATTTCCTTCTCATATACTTGGTCTAATTCTATCATTCCATTCCACCCTCTTCTCGTTCTGTGTATATTCTTGACAATATTTGTCCTTTGTACATACATTATTTTGTGTGCATTAACATTTTTCTAGTTGAAACGTCCAGTTGGTTCAGGTCAATCAATAATCCCACAACTATATCAGATAACAGGTACCGCAAATGTTCTTATTGCTTTAATTTTGTTTTTGGCCTTGAATTCTGATTTCAATATTAATTTTATAGAGTCATAACTACATCCTCCCACCGTTTAGCCAACAAGGCGCAAGGCCTCTTTTTCCGTTGTGCGACGTACGAGGATGGGCCCCCTCCCCTGTCGCCTGGAAGGGCACCTGTGTAGGGGCTGCGGGGGATGGAGATTTTATCCTTGGCATCACTCACCGCCACTCCACAACCCACCTCACCAGCGACGGCCCGCGAGGGATCTCCCGACTGGTGTCTCGGCGGCGCCACCCGCTGCTCCAGCCATTCCTTCCCCCGCAGCGCAATCATCTGGATCATTGGCCTGGGTCAGTTGGAGCTACCGACATGGCATCCCGCCATGCCGGATTCCCAACAGGGGTGGTCAGTCCTTGAAGGGGCGCACGGGGAGAGACTGGTACCTGAAGGTTTGGCCAGACGTCTACACCTAGTTTACATACTATACTGCACGGATGAAGGGCACCGCTCACCCAGGGGGAGGCATCAAGGGGCACGGTCTTGTTCCTCTCCGTCTCCCCCCCGATTAGGGCCCAACTCACCCGACACGGTGACTCTACAGCGTGGCTGATAGAGCTCAAGATGCCATTAACCGACCCCAGGGCGGCACTAAAATGGATTTAATTAAATTGTTAAACAATTAAATGAAATGATCAACCTTTATATTAAAGTAGGTCAGAAATGAAAAAATAATAATAATATTAAATCTAACATAATCAGGAATCTCTGATTGTTAATTATTTGTTGCACTACTCAAACTACTAAATGTATTTAATACTCATGTAAGTCTCTTATTTGAAAGCATGCCTAACTTCCTTTTCCACTTGGCCAAAGCCCAAAAGGTTATGTTCTTCAGTAGACATAGATCCATTAGTATTTATTTGGAAGAGTTGTGTGCCATTTTAAAATATAAAGTTTCATCAGCTTGTAATATTTCTGTTCTGTCATTAAATTTTCTCTTGAATTCGTAAAACTTTTAGTACAATTCTCAAAACTTGATGACATTGGGAATGATTCATGTTCTTTACAAGGAATATCAGGCTTATATCCTGATCCAACGTCTTTATCATGTTTCTTTTTCTATTTTCTTCCACCACGACTTTCCATGATGGGTCTAATTTATTAATGTCTTTGACCTAAACTATAATAAAAATGACAGATTAAAAGTTCAATTTAAAGTAATCTAGTTAATAAATACCAGGTTATAGTGAAACACACTTAAATGAGTTCACTATTAGTTCTACAAAATTCCTAATCACTTTCACTTTGAAACACTAAACACTCTTTAAAACTAAACTTAATATTAGTTCAATGAAAAAGCTTACGCGTACGGCCATAAATTTGATGAAGAGCACTCTATATTTGGAAGCAAATTCTAACGAAACCACCTTCTACGAAAGCCAGCAAGAGAATCATATATTTAAGTAATACCATAGTAAATAGATCCCGTGGTAATACAACTTAACACTGTGAAATAACAAATTGACACTGTGACTGTATGAATACAAAGGTTTGTTTTAAACTAAACGATTGAATTCGAGTGTTGCCAGAGTTAAAAATTTGCAGAGATGCCAAATAATAAAGAATTAATTAAATAGAAACTGCAAAATATATTAAATTTAAAATAAGAAAAATATTTAAGTAATTTAACATTTGTCATTTGCATAATTTTACAAACACAGCAATTGTAATTGTGTCTGCGTAATCAACTTTTAAAGTAGGTCAGGAATGAAAAAAAAAAATTTTTATTCAAATTATTTGTTTAAAATAAAAACTTAAAAGTTATAAAAGAAACTTTAAAAATTACTCTGGTATAATATTTAAAAACAAGTCAAAGTTATAGGTAATAATAATAATAATAATAATAATAATAATAATAATAATAATAATAATAATAATAATAATAATCATAATAATAATAATTATAATAATAAGCACATGAGTGTTTCCAAATATGAGAGAAAGAATGTTTGTTGATTTAAAAAACCGTACAGCAAGTTATCCACATTATATATATGATTGTACTATCGTGGTCAGAAAGAATGCACATAAGCTTGGGTCCATCATTTTCAAAGTAGCTTGGGAAAATTTTAAGATCAAATTTTCATCCAATAGTGTTTCAACAAGATACGTTAGCTACGCCCACTTGACCACAGTGTATAACTCCAGCAGTATTAGGTAAGTATAGAATATTTGAAAACGATGTAGTTACACACGCACACCCACACACACACGTACACGCACATACACACACACACACACACACACACACACACACACATATATATATATATATATATATATATATATATATATATATATATATATATATATATATATATATATATATATATATATATATATATATATATATATATATATATATATATATAGGGCTTAACAGCAGAGTGTTATTAGGGTTGGCTAGGCCATTTACTTCGTTGCCCTTTGGTTCGTTCTTCTTCGCTTTTAACCTTCTCAGAGGGTCTCTAGTGTACCCTTGTAGCATATTAAAGTGTCTATGCTGCCACGTCTTCCTCCCTTCACTCCCTTCACATGTTCCAACAAATTTACAAGCGCTTCCTCGTACATTGCCTTCTTAAAAAACAATCAAAATAACGAAATTTAAAGCAGTCTCGGAGAAACCAAGAGGGGTGGCTTTCAAAAATAACACTTCATCCACCCCTTGGTGGTCTCCAATGATGAGGTTGGTGCCACTAAAACCTCTATGCTGACCCTTGCCCTGGTAAACGTTCTTCTTTTTTCGTTAATTTCTGCAACATTCGCGGTCTCTTGTTTAATTTCGACATTGTCAAACACCATTTCTCTTCTTCTAGGCCTCTCTCTTGTTTTTAACTGAAACTCAGATGTTTGAGTGCTCTGACAGCAAACCCTACTCTGTTTCCTTCTACTGTCTCTATCCTCAATTTTAGCAAAAGGCGGATGTTGCGCACATGTGCGCAACGATGTTGTCTGTTCTCGTGTCTCTAATTCTGAGTCTTCTGAATTCTCTACTTAAAGCTTAAGCTTTCTTATAACTCTACAACTACATTCTTTTGTTCTATCTGTTTATTTTCTAACTTCACAGACTTTCCAAAATTCTTCGACTATCTTAACTCCAAAATAGAATACATTCTTTCTTCCTCTCCTTTCTCCGAAACCATCATTTTAGGTGAATTCAATGTTCACCACATCCAATGACTTTCTTCTAGTTCTCACGACTACCACTTTTCTATCCGAAACAACCTTGAGCAGTGGTGCATCTCCCTATCCGTATCCCTGACCATCTTGATCTTTTGCTAACTTTTCCTAACTTCTTATCCTTCTCCCAACACTGTTAAACTCTTTCCTTCTTTGGTTTCATCTGATCACCTTCTTATCTCTGTAACCTCTTCTACTTCTTCAGGTCTTCTGCAAGAACGGCTCCGCCTTCGGTGAAGAGACGTTTCTGGAATTTTGGTGCCACTAACTGGTCTGACATAAGGTTGTCCTTTTTTGATTTCCTATGTAATGATTACTGTTTTCATGGGAGGGGTTCCTCAGAGTGTGCAGAGCTCATAACCGAGGTGATTCTCTCTATCATGGAGGCGTACATTCCATACTATTTCCCTTCTACTAAACCTAATAAACTTTGGCTCAACTCTGCTTATTCAGGGGCTTACTTCATCTTCAAACTCCAGAAACTCATATAACTTATGTTTCATCCCGGAATCGTGCAAAATCAGTTTTCCGTAACACCAAAAACTCATTTCTTCTTTTAAAATGAAATAATCTTTCTGATTCTTCTTCTTCACGCCCGTTCTGGCATTTTTCAAAAATGGTCATCTCTAACTTTCCGTCTTCCTCTTTCTCTCTATAGTATCTTCGATCAAACTTTTCCTCTAATTCAGCCTTAGACGATTCCGGAGCTGTTCCTACTCCTTCAATCCCCTCCAATTCGTTTATGTCAAAAAATATTATTTCTTCTAAAGACGTCATTTCTGCTCTCTCTGAACTTAACAATAAGAAGACCTACGGTTCTGATGGTATCTCTTCTGTGGTTCTCAAAACATATTCTTCCGGCTTGAACCCTACCTTCGTCTTTGTTTCTCTACTTCAACGTTCCCTTCTTGCTGGAAACGTGCGCTCATTCAGACTGTGTCGAAGAAAGGGAATCCTTCTGAACCCTCTAACTACTGCCCCATTTCTTCGACCTCCGTTCTCTCTAAAGCTTTCGAATCTATCCTTTACAGGAAGATTTGGAAACAGCTCAATTCTTCTAATCCTATCTCTAATCGCCAGTATGACTTTCGTAAGAAACGCCCTCCTGGTGATCTTCTTTCCCTTTTCTCTGACTCTTGGTCCTCCGCTCTTCGGCATTTCAGGGAATTTTTTTCTGTCTCGCTGGACTTATCGAAGGCCTTCGATAGTGCTTGGCACAAATCTTTGATTTCTAAATTTCCCTTTCTCAGAATCTATACTTCTCTCTGTTGTCTTCTCTCCTATTTTCTTTCCGGTCTTTCTATAGCTGCTGTTGTAGACGGTTACTGTTCACCTTTTAAATCTATTAATAGTGGTGTTCTATCTCCTACACTTTTCCTACTTTTCATTAATGACTTTTCTATTGCTTCATCACCTATCCACACTTATTCTGATAACTCCACCGTTCATTACTCTTTCAGTTTGAAAAGCGCACATCCCAAGATAATTTAGTTAATTGAAGCTAAAATGGTGGCCTTGGAGCAACTAGCCTCTAATCTTTCCTGTTTTTGAAATTGAGGCAGAAAAAATATGGCTGTCTTCAATGCCTCAAAAACTCAGTTCTTCCATCTCTTTATTCGACACAATCTTCCAAACAACTATGACATTTTGTTCAAAGCACACAACTCAAACCTTCAACTGTCCTTAACATAGTCGGTGTTTTTTTCTTTCGTGATCTTTCTTGGAAGGATCACATTACTGCTCTTTCTAAACAAGCTTCTAGGAGGTTAGGTGTCCTGAAGAGCCTTCAGAATTTTTTCACTCTACCCCAGTTGCTTTCTCCTTATAGAGGAGATGTTCGCCGCTGTATGGAGTAAGCCTAACAGCATCTGGGGTAGTTCCACGGAGCTCTCCCGATAAGGTGGAGTCTAGGGCTAATTCTTCCAGTCTTTTTTGCCCGTCGAATTGTTGCGTCACTCTCTCTATACTATCGCTACAATGGACACTGATCTTCTGAGCTCTACCGACACTTACCTCTTCAATTGAGAAG
>SEYY01005487.1:47500-62500 GCA_009176605.1 Armadillidium nasatum
CAAGACAAGACAAGATAAGAGAAAAGAAGAAAAGAAAAGAGAGGATAAGAGAAGAAAAGACATAGCAGCTTTCACACTCTATTTTAAAAATTGGAAAGACTGTTTAAAGAATGCTGAAGAATTATAGTGAAAAGAAAATTATTTCGGAACTAAAAAATAATAACAGATTTATTTTAAAATATAAATTTTTTAAAAATATTTTCGAAAAACAAAATTAAATAAATCGTATTTAAATTATTTTCAAAATTTTCTGGAGGAGCAACAAAACTTTCAATTAACATACTTTCTTCTTAAGTGGAAAATTTAACAATAGTATTAGGAATATAAAATTTAAAACACGAGTTTGGGTCTGGGATTCCTTTTAACCAATTTGTTTTTTTGTCTTCCCATGTACGACTTCAGGAATTTTCCTGCAGTCGACGCCACCCTGCATCATGCTGGATATGGTGTAAGTATATATATTATATATATATATATATATATATATATATATATATATATATATATATATATATATATATATATATATATATATATATATTATATATATATTACAGAAACGCCACCACTCACGGGCAGAGCCCTTTTCAAGGAGGGGGCATACACAAAGTGAAGAAAAACTCACTCAAACACACACCTAGCGCACATCTCTCAGGTGGGCACAGACTGAAGCCTTGAAGAGTGGAAGATTAAATACAGGAGGAAAAACAGATGAAGGTAGAGAGTTCCACAGAACAGAGGTGGCTGGAAAGAAGGAGGGACCACAACGGGCTAGCCTGGGGTTTCCTACATCCACACAAATTTCGTGTGAAAGCAGGGCACCCCTTGTGCAACGAGGGCGACGCAACGGTGGAGGAATGCGGGAGGCCAATTCCCTCGAGCACCTGCCATTGTAGTACCTATAGAAAAGGGATAGTGCGCCAACGTCACGTCGCAGAGATAGGGGGTCAAAAGAGCTTGAAAGTAGGGGACAGTTTATTAATCTTTTAGCTTTAGACTCAGCCCTATCCAAAAGAGAGGAGGAGCCGGAGCACCCCAAATGTGAGAACAGTACTCCATACAAGGGCGAATAAAATCCTTATATATTTGAAGTAACTGCTCAGAAGGAAAAAATTTCGCAACCTGAACAAGATTCCCAGCTTCTTAGAGGCCGCTTTAACAACCATTGTGATATGTGGTTTCCAAGACAATTTATTATTTATGTTAAGACCAAGAATGTTAATGTTATTTACAGGTGAGACGGGAGAACCATCGAAGAGGATAGGAAAGTTGGGAGGTGTTTTTGAGAGGGAGATGTGAAGAAGTTGAGTTTTTAAAGAATTGAATTTCACAAGGTTGCTATGACTCCAACGGGAAATGGTGTATTTATATCTAGAAGGAGTAGTGGTGAAGCATAAATCAAGTGTATTCAAGAATTGGTTAGGACGATCTGGGATGTGTGTGGGTTCCCTAATCAACTGATCCAGATCGTTGAGAATGCTGAATGATCTGGCCTCCCTCCCACCTGTATCAGTATGAGAGGAGCCCAACCATTCAGTGCGGTGTACGTTGAAATCCCCTAAATAGAGGACTTCAGCATTTGGGTGAGAAGAAGTGACAGTCTCGTGGGAAGTAGAAAGATATTGAAAAAGAACTGGAAAATCTGTTCCATTGGGGGATCAGTAGCAGAAACACAAGATAATTGTAATAGTAGGAAGACAGATTTTGGGCCATAATACATCGAAATTAGGAGGTTCTAGATTTACGAGACGTGTCATAGGAGTGTTAATGTTAATATAGGCACAGACACCACCATTTAGACGGAAATTGGGAAAAAAGTTGTAGTTAGAGACATTAAAATTGCTGGAAAAATAATTCCTGTCCAGCTGGGTCTCAGACAGAAGAAAAAGGTTAGGACGAGAATGGTAGTGAGGTGGTGTTCTACAGTCGCGAGATTAGATCGAAGGCCACGAACGTTAGTAAAGGTAATAGAAAGCCCCGTCTGCACCCACCCACACACCCTCTCAATCTCGTCATTCGAAGAGCACCCAAGTAGTCACTCACACTCGCACACAATCACACATACACTCACGCACACACACAAGAGCA
The DNA here is from genome assembly GCA_009176605.1 of Armadillidium nasatum. Lineage (NCBI taxonomy): Eukaryota > Metazoa > Arthropoda > Malacostraca > Isopoda > Armadillidiidae > Armadillidium > Armadillidium nasatum. The sequence continues at coordinate 49,589 of SEYY01005487.1, forward strand.
CGAACGTACATATACCAGCAGTAAACGAGCTAAAACGGGGTGTTAAAACAATAAAAAAGCGTATCAAGCAACCAAAAGAAAAAATAATAATAATAATAACTATAACAACAATAATAACATTAAAAGAACAATAAGTAAATAATCATACAAACAAACAAACAAATAAATTAGGAAATGAATGTTTAAAATAAACAAAAAAAATAAAATTAGTCCTTATCTTGATACTGCTGCGTCTAGTAAAAAAGAGTTACAGCCTAAAAATTTTTTACAGTACACGTTCATATGAACTAAAAACACAAACACTTCACAGATTTAAAAACACTTAAAACAAAACACAGAAATAGAATTAAAACTAGAGAATGATTAAAAACTTAAAACAATTAAAACTTTTAAACCACACACTCACTTTATATATATATATATATATATATATATATATATATATATATATATATATATATATATATATATAATATATATATATATATATATATATATATATATATATATTATATAATAATAAAAAAAAATGTTAAAATGATTATAAATTACTAAAAAAAAAAATATTTCAAAATTTTTTTTTTTTTTTTTTTTTTTTTTTTTTTTTTTTTTTTTTTTTTTTTTTTTTTTTTTTTTTTTTTTTTTTTTTATTTTTAATTTTTTAAAAGAAAATAAATAATAAAAAATTTCAAATCGCACTTCAAAAAAAAAAAAAAAAAAAAAAAAAAAAAAAAAAGCAACAAAACACTTTTTTCGTAATAAAAAAAAACTATCTGTATTATATATATATATATATATATATATATATATATATATATATATATATATTATATATATATATATATATATATATATATATATATATTATATATATATATTAGTGATGGAACGATTAATCGCCATTAGGAATATGGGCAAATTTTTTCTCAATCATCTTTAATTTTTTGCCGTTTAATTTACATATATTGCCTTATAAATATCTCTCTGCTCTACCTTCTTTTATTGAGTGAAAAACAGCTTAGTCAGGATGATGTTGCAACACTCCAAGACAAAATCGAATTACCGCAAAAACTAAAGAAAAGATTGTTTCTGATTCACAATTTTAAGATATGTAAAATTAAAATACTAGAAATTACCATATTTGTTCATGTTTTAACATATTAAATATTTTTAAAAATTAATATTTTGAAAACACTACAGAGCGTTCCACTCGCTCTCGGCCCCAGATATGTGCTTATAGATATCAAAGTACTGGACGTAAGTTAATAATATTTGTTTATAAATATCTTCAATAAGTTCGTAATTCATTTGGATGAAGAAGAACTCTATAATGGCTAATTTCAAGAGGGTGGAGTCAGTTACCACACGTCCAACATCAACATGTACGAAAATGAATCCTTCTTTGAAGATCGGGTTCAACAGACTTTGGCCACGAAGGTCTCTTGAACCTTACTCCGACGGATTTCTTCCTATGGGACATGCTGAAAGGGAAAATATATCGCAACAAGCAAAGGACTCTCATGTAACTGAAAGACAGCATTCGGTAGGTAATTGACGATGTGACAACCATAATGTTGGCGGTAACCTACTGTAATATGGAAAAAGCGTCAGCAGGCATGCTTTGATGCTAATGACAATCACTTCCAACAGTTATTGTGATGTCAGTAGAATTCTCACACACCAAGGTTTGTCCGTGGCAAATTTTATTAAATTATGACTCTTACTTTAATATCTATAAGTGCATATCTGGAGTCGAGCGCGGATGAGATAAACTGTATTGTACTATTAAAATTACAGATATTTACATATCTTAATAGAGAAAAGACAATCTAATTATTCCTTAATATAAAATTGTTAAATTTATTAAAATAATAAATAAAAATTTAAATATATATTTTAATTTCATCGTCATCTAGAAAAAATTCTTAATCGTCCCATCACTAATATATATATATTATATAATATAATATATATATATATATATATATAATATATATATATATATATATATATATATATATATATATATATATATATATATATATATATATATATATATATATATATTATATTGAGGGTGGGTGTGCGCGCGCACAAAAGTGAAAAAAATTATAATTGAAAAATTATTATTTTTTTTTTATTATTTTTTTGTATGACAAAGAAATAATAATAATAATAAAAAAGCTTACTTTGGCCCTAATTAATTTATTTAAAAAAAAAAAAAATTAATATTAAAAGTTCACGTCACGGGCATTACCCTATTTGAGGAGAGGAACTTTTCTAGGATTCCCAAGTGGGATCGAACCGGCGCCCTCAAGCACGTGAGTCAATCACTCTACCTTTGTCGGTTTCCATGAGGAAATCTAATCTTATTAGATGCTTTTGTGTTATTATTGTTAAAGTAACATTAATCTCTTTTAAATCAATATTTTATTTTTTACCATACTCACGGGTCGGAGAGTTCGGAAGACGGAACATTTCTTTCTTCTCTGTTCTTCGATAAAAAAAAACAAATGAGTTTAATCAAAATTTGTTGAAAATTGCTTCTTCAATTCAGTCTATCAATCTAGTGGCAACTTGGCTTTCCCAATATAGAGAGCAAGAGAGAGAGAGAGAGAGAGAGAGAGAGAGAGAGAGAGAGAGAGAGAGAGAGAGAGAGGGAAACAGAGTAAGAGAAAGAGAAAGAGAAAAAAAGAGAGAGAGAGAGAGAGCAAGAGAGAGAGGGAAACAGAGTTAGAGAAAGAGAGAGAGAAAAGGAGAAAGGAAAAAAAAAAAATTTGCAAAACATAAAGTATTTATATCCTGTTGCTGTAATAATGTAAATAAAAATGTATATAAAAATGATAATAAAAATCTTCAACATTTATAAAAAAAATATATTATTAAAAAATTACATTTGCTGAAAGAAAGCTTATATCTAATTATTGATTATATATATATATATATATAATATATATATATATTATATATATATATATATATATATATATATATATATATATATATATATATATATATATATATATATATATATATATATATATATATATATAATATATATATATATATATATATATATATATATATATATATATATATATATATATATATATATATATATATATATATATATATATATATATATATATATATATATATATATATATATATATATATATATATATATATATATATTAGGGTGGGCCAAAAATATGTTTTCTAGAAACTACGGTGTGCAAGTACGTCAGAATGATGTTGCAACATTATATGTAAAATTATAGGGTTGTGCGACCACTCAACCCCTCGCACATCATCCACCCCTACCCCACCCTCTCTGAAAAATTAGGAAAATAAATAACAATACGTCTTCTTTCTTTTAACATTAGCTCAGAGATTCAAAATGAGGTATAAGACTTAATCTTAAGTACGCATACATCAAAGACACACAAATACCCTTCACAAACCCCTATCTCCTCAGCTTGGTAATCTATTTCGTATCTGTTATAAGTTCTATGGGTATCCCATCGTCTCTTTGTTATTCTTCATAACTCTCAGAGTTACCTCCAACTCTTCCATTGTGATCTCCTCTCCCCTTCGTCTTCCATTGTGAACTCCTCTCCCCTTCTTCCTCCCACTGTTCATTCATATTTAACAGCTCTTTGAAATATTCCGTCCATCTCCTGTTAATGTCTGCTGGTCTCACCAGAATTCTTCTCTGTTTATCATTGATATTAAACATTCCTCTTTGATCTCTTATATGTTTTTGTTAACCTAAAAATATTTCTTTCTGCTACTATATCTTCTATCATTTCTTCTGTCTGTCTCTCTCTGCATATATATATATATATATATATATATATATATATATATATATATATATATATATATATATATATATATATATATATATATATATATATATATATATATATATATATATATATATATATATATATATATATATATATATATCTTTGGAATATTTTCAAATTTATAAACTAAATAAATATATTTAATAGAAAAGTTTTCACAAAAAAAAATATGAAACATTATCTAAAAAGTTTTTTATTTTAGAGTGTAAATTTAATTTTAATTTTAATCATTTGATTTAATTTTTTTTTTTTTTTTTTTTTTTTTTTTTTTTTTTTTTTTTTTTTTTTTTTGCAATTAACAACAAAATTACTTTTTCTGCAATTAATTTTACAAACTTTGATATATAATTAATTTTTCTTGGGATATCCATTTAAAATCTATAATATTATATATATATATATATATATATATATATATATATATATATATATATATATATATATATATATATATATATATATATATATATATATATATATATATATATATATATATATATATATATATATATATATATATATATATATATAATATATATATATATATATATATATATATATATATATATATATATATATATATATATATATATATAATATATATATATATATATATATATATATATATATATATTATATATATCTAGTGAAACAATAGATTTTCACAGCTCCAAAGACGGTATACTTTTATGCAAATTGTAAATTTTATCTTTTAAATTATTGCCAACTGGGATATTAAATGATTTTATTCTATTTTTATTTCACTTTCATCAGTTTCTAAAATCAGTTGATATATATAATAATATATATATATATATATATATATATATATATATATATATATAATATATATATATATATATATATATATATATATATATATATATATATATATATATATATATAGTGATGGCATCCGCATTCGCATCCGCATACAAAAATGCAACATCCGCATCCGCATCCGCATCCGCATTTTTCGAAAATTCAACATCCGCATCCGCATCCGCATCCGCACTTTCAAAAATTCAACATCCGCATCCGCATCCGCATTTTCAAAAAAATTCCGCATCCGCATCCGCAAAATTAGAAAATATGACATCCGATCCATCACTAATATATATATATATATATATATATATATATATATATATATATATATATATATATATATATATATATATATATATATATATATATATATATATATATATATATATATATATATGCGAATTGTAGATCAAGAGTGAGGGTGAAGAGAGAACTATCGGATTGGTTTAGCATAGGAGTGGGATTAAGACAGGGGTTTGTAATATCTCCATGTTATTTAATCTATTGATGAATGGTTTACTTAGAAAAATGGAGAGAGAAGGGAAGAGTATTACGTTGAGAAATATGGAGGGTGAATGTGAAGTGAATGTTTTACTTTTTGCAGATGATGCGGCATGTGTTGGTGGCAGAATCTGGAGAAAAGATGAGAATACTTGTGAGAGAGTTTGAAGGGAAATGTGCAAACAAGAGATTGAAATTCAATCCAGCGAAGAATAAAGTTATGAGGATTGGAGGTGGGGATGAGGAAATGTGGAGGGAGGAATTGGTTTGTAGAAGTGTGAGAATGGAAACTTGAGGAGGTGAATGAATTCAAATATCTAGTAATGTTGGGTGGAAGGTAAGGGTTGGACGGAAAAAGGAATAAAGAACAGAGTGGTAGAAGGAATGAAAGTATTGGGGGGCCTAAGAAAAGTATGGAAGAAAGGAAAAATTTCGAAAGAAATAAAGATAAGAATGTTTGAATGTATGTGTTCACCTTCTGTATTGTATGTGTGTGAAACATAGACGATAAGTGCTCGGTCGAGAAAAGTTTCAATATCTTTGAGATGAAAGATTTGAGAGCGATATATAAATTGAGAAGGATTGATAGGATTAGAAATGAAAGAATAAGGGAGATGTGTAAATGGAAGAAGGGTGTAATTGATAGAGAGGAGGAGGATGTGCTAAAATGGTTTGGACATATGTGAAAGAATGAAAGAGAACAGAATGGTTGGCAAGGTACGTAGATCCGATGTAGATAGGGGAAGGGTAGGGGGAGGGGAAGGCCGAAGTGGAGATGGATGGATGGAGTGAGAGTGATTTTGATGGAAGGAATTTGAGTTTAGACGAGGGTAGAAGATTTGTGGAGACAGAGATGGAGGGAGGTGGTGAAAGCGTTGAAAGGTAAGAATAGTTATGTTTGTAAGGGAATTGTTGTGGCACCACCTCACGAAAGTGAAATATAGTGAAATATATATATATATATATATATATATATATATATATATATATATATATATATATATATATATATATATATATATATATATATATATATATATATATATATATATATATATATATATATATATATATATATATATATATATAATATATATAATATAATCCGCATCCGCATCCGCATCCTCATTAAAAATTAACATCCGCATCCGCATCCGCATCCTCATTCAAAATTGAACATCCGCATCCGCATCCGCATCCGAAAATTCAACATCCATCCGCACTTTCGAAAATTCAATATCCGCATCCGCATCCGCACTTTCGAAAATTCAACATCCGCATCATTCGCATCCGCATCCGCATCCGCACTTCTCCAAAATTCAACATCATCCGCATCCGCATCCGCAATTGGAAAATATGACATCCGATCCCATCACTAATATATATATATATATATATATATATATATATATATATATATATATATATATATATATATATATATATATATATATATATATATATATATATATATATATATATATATATATATATATATATATATATATATATATATATATATATAACTATATATATATATAGAGAGAGACAGAGACAGACAGACAGACAGACAGACAGACAGACAGACAAACAGACAGACAAACAGAGAGACATACAGAGAAAGAAAGACAGACAGATAGAGACTGAGACAAAGACAGAGACAGACAAGCAGACAGACAGACAGACAAACAGACAGACAAACAGAGAAAGAAAGACAGACAGATAGAGACTGAGACAAAGACAGAGACAGACAAACAGACAGACAGACAGACAGACAAACAGACAGACAGAACAGACAGACAGACAGAAAGAAAGACAGACAGATAGAGACTGAGACAAAGACAGAGACAGACAGACAGACAGATGAGGAAGAAAGAATAATGAAGAGAGTGAGAAAAAAGATTTTTCCTTTCACTGCTACATAACAAAGTTTTTTGCCTTCGCTTTCTTACTTTTAAACTTATGACCTTTCAAACATTAATTAATTTAAACGATTGCTTGAATTATTTTGAATATAATAAATTTACTCATTGATTAAATTAGATTTGAATATAAATGCACATTTATTCTTTTTAGATCAGCTGACATTTGCTGCAGCGAAGTGTTCCACAGAAATCAAGATTTTCTTAAAGATATTCGCTGCAAATGGCTGAAGTGACGTCACTCCAGATTTCGTGGAACACACCCATAATTATTCTTATTAATATATATTTATTTCAACTCAAGAAATTTTATTTAATACTATATATATATATATATAATATATATATATATATATATATATATATATATATATATATATATATATATATATATATATATATATATATATATATATATATATATATATATATATATATATATATATATATATATATATATATTATATATATATATATGTGTGTGTGTGTGTGTGTGTGTGTGTGTGTGTGTGTGTGTGTGTGTGTTGTGTGTGTGTGTGTGTGTGTGTGTGTATAACCTAATAATTAGTATACTTTCTTTTAAAACTTTTCATGTTTAACAAATATGTATTTTAAAAGAATTTAAAGTTCAAACATATTTAAAAATAAAAGTATAACATTTAATTTTGAAAAATTTTCTGAATTTATTTTCAAATTTTCTTTTTATTTTTTTATTTTTTTTTTAAAGCTTGTTAAAAGATAAAAACTGAATAGATTAAAAAAAAAAAAAAATAAAATAAAAAATAAAATTATATTTCCAGAATTAAAAAAAAAAAAAAAAATGATATATAGTGGATAAATATCTTAAAAATTCTTATTGCTTATACTGAAAGGCATTTTAGGACACAGAAACACGCGCTCATATACACTAATATATATATATATATATATATATATATATATATATATATATATATATATATATATATATATATATATATATATATATATATATATATATATATATATATATATATATATATATATATATATATATATATATATATATATATATATATATATATATATATATATATATATATATATATATATATATATATATATATATATATATATATATATATATATATATATATATATATATATATATATATATATATATATATATATATATATATATATATATATTATATATATATATATATATATATATATATATATATATATATATATATATATATATATATATATATATATATATATATATATATATATATATATATATATATATATATATATATATATATATATATATATATATATATATATATATATATATATATATATATATATATATATATATATATATATATATATATATATATATATATATATATATATATATATATATATATATATATATATATAATAGTATATACGACGGACAAATTCCATCTTTGATAATTTGAGAGTTTTTTGCATTTATATCTATTAACAACTTTAATTGCGGCAGTTTTTTTGTTTGCTTCTGAAATGGTAGAAGCAGGTATCCAAAAACTATTTTCCACCGTTGTTAACTCTCCCATTGCTTAAGAGTTAACGGTCTTTGATGTAGGGTTGATATCACTACGAAATACGTGTTGTATACATGTTTTTTTCTATCGAATAATCGAGGTATGATAAACGTCATCTCTCTTCATCTTGGCCTCACCTCTTGCTCTTAAATGAAACCTGGAAATTTGAAGGATGACATCAAACTTTGCTTAGTTCCTTCTTACTATCTCTATTCTCAATTAGTTTGATGAAGTAAGCATTTTTTTTTATCTGAGAAGGCTTCATTTGTAAAACTCTTCTTGAAAGAGTGGTTCTAGATTTTTTTGTTTCATAAACTCTATTCTCCTCTCGGATTCTTTCAAATCTCATTCTATTCACTGAGTTTTGGTATCATTATTCTTATACTTTCAATTAAGACCATGAATTCTAGATTTTCTAAGCTCTCTAGTCAAATAATTCCTCCTTTAAAGCCTGTTCCTATGACTTGTCTTTGCGAACAGTGTCATCTTTTCTCTGTTCAGCTTTATGACGATGACAATATTTTTCATTATTATTTTATATTCTCTACTTGTAGTTCAGTATATTCTTCTAAACGTTCCTCCTTTCACAAATCATTTCAACTTTTACTTGTTAAACATTGTTTCAGGGAATGGATGCCTTTTAATTCAGGACAGTATTTCATTTTTCAATTTATATGAGTTTCGTGTAGGTTTCTCTACCTGTACTAGTAGTACCGTGGCTGAAAACGGTAGAGTGATTGACTCACGTGCTTGAGGGCACCGGTTCGATCCCACTTGGGGAGGATCCTAGGTATATTCTACCAAGAAAAGTTCCTCTCCTAGAATAGGGCAATGCTCGTGAGATGTGAACTTTAAAAAAAAAAAAAAAAAAAAAAAAAAAAAAAAAAAAAAAAAAAAAAATTCAAGAAAAATTGAACATTTAAAAATGCATTTAAATATCAATGGTAACTTATGTATGACCTGTGAAATCGAGGATTTGCAAGATATTGACTTCATAATGCATGCCCGTTATTATTTCAGTTCATTTTCGTATTGAACTAAATAATTTTATTAGTGTTTATATTATTTTGGTTTAATAAGTGAAATTGAATCCGGTGCTTTATCCAAGTAGGAATCTTTTTAAAGAATGATGAAATCTATTCATATTATTTATATTTATTTTTTCTTGAAAAATAAAAATTATGATTTAAATATTATTTGCAGAAAAAAAATTTTAAATTTGCATTTTATGAAAAACGAATGCTTATACAAAAAAAAAATAAATAAAAATAATAAAAAATTTTAAATGAAAAATAAAAAATAATTCTTGCCACGTTTAAAATGGAAAAAATATCGTTTTTATCTTCCTAAAACAAATATATGTTATATATATATATATATATATATATATATATATATATATATATATATATATATATATATATATATATATATATATATATATATATATATATATATATATATATATATATATGATAGATAAGTATGAAGAAATTTCAAAACATTTAGAGATAAAAAAAGAAATTTCAAAACATTTAGAGATAAAAAAAGCTGTAAAAAATAATAATAAAAAGAAAAACAATTCCTTACATCCTTTTGAAAAAGAAATTCGATGTCATAAATTTAAGTTAAATAAAATAATATCAATTATTAAAGTATAATGATAATTATACATATACGTACACTCAAATGGTTTAAGATAACAATGTAAATAAGTGCAATAAAGATGTTCGTAAATGTTCGTAAATGCACGTAGATTAAAATAATATATATATATATATAATATATAATATATATATATATATATATATATTATATATATATATATATATATTATATATATATATATATATATATATATATATATATATATATATATATATATATATATATATTCAGATTACCACCGCTCACGGGCCAAGCCCTTCTAAGAAGGGGGCAGAAATAAAAAAAATAAAAGAGAAACCAACCCAATCCCAATTAACGCAAATCTCTTAGGTGGGCGCAGGAGGAGAACTTAAAAAGAGGAAGATTAAAAACAGGAGGAAAAACAGATGATGGTAAAACAGAAGTGACTGAAAAGAAGGAGGCACCACAACGGACAAGCCTGTGGTTTACCCTATTCTCACAAAATTCATACATAAGCGTAGCTTCCCTTGTGATACGAGGGCTACGCAATGGTGGTGGAATGCGAGAGGTCAATTCCTTTGAGCAGCTGCCATTGTAGTATCTATAGAAAAGTGGTAGTGCACCAACTTCACGTCGCAGAGACAGGGGGTCAAGTGAGTTTGAAAGGAGTAGACAGTTTTTATTAATCTCTTAGCCTTAGACTTAACACTATTCAAAAGAGAGGTGCAACCGGAGACCCCCCCCCAAATGTGAAAGCAGTACTCCATATAAGGGCGAATAAGACCCTTATATAATTGGAGGGACTGTTCGAAAGAAAAAAAATCCCGCAATCTGAGCAGTATTCCCAGCTTCTTTGAAGTCGCCTTAGTGATATGAGTTTTCCAAGAAAGTTTATTGTTTATATTTAGACCAAGAATGTTGATGTTCTTTACAGGTAAGATTGGTGAACCGTGGAAGGAGACAGGAAAGTTGGGAGGTGTTTTGAAAGGGAGATGTGAAGAAGTTGAATTTTTAAAGAGTTGAATTTCACAAGGTTGCTATAGCGGTATAACCCCACTGGGAAATCCCTTCCAGATCAGCAAGAATAGAGTCAGAAAGTTGTATACGAGAAGCAATTCTAGAAGCAAAAAAGGGAGCTGATTTGAAATGAGTGGAAGAATGGAGAGTTGTGTAATGGGCATAAGAATGAACAGAGCTAGAAGTGGAACTGAGAAGATCATTGATGAAAGTAAGAATAAAGTTGAGTTGAACAAAGCCCTGAGGAATACCACAAGAGGAGTAAGAGGTCGCTCTATCGACAAGCGCCGATATGGAACTATCCAAGAGAAAACTAGACATAAGTAAGCAAAGAGAAGGAGAAAACCCAAAGGAAGGGAGCTTGGAGAGCAGTGACGCTTGCCACATCCAGTCAAAAGCCTTGGAAATATCAAGCACCACCACACAAGACTTCTCATAATCCCTAAGAGCAGAAGACCATAAGCAGTAAGATAGGAAAGTATGTCACCAGTAGGATTCAAACGTTGAACGCCGTACTGATGATCTGAAAGAAGGGAGTGAGGCTCCAGATGATCCAGAAAAGGAGAGTTAAGGAGAGTTTCAAAGACTTTAGATAAAACACAAGTAAGTGCTATAGGTCGATAGTTAGAGGGGTCAGAGCGGCTACTCTTCTTCGGGATCGGCTGAACATATGCACGCTTCCAGCATTTAGTATTAGTATTTAAACAAAAAGAGTAGAGTTAACAAAGATAGGTGCCAGCTCAGACGCACACTCCTTCAGAACACAGGAAGGAATGCCATCCGGGTCGCTGACCTTCCTGACGTTCATAGTATTCAGAATCCCATGGACCTGATCATGTCAAATCACATGGGATACCTGAGAGGAGAAGGAGTAGGAGGAATCTGAGCAGGGTGAATAGATGAAAAAAGGAGGCCGAAGAGATTAGCCTTTTCAGAAGGAGTATTAGCAACAGAACCATCAGAGCGAATAAGAGAAGGAAAGGCAGATTTACAGAAGTTATTAGAGATATTTTTGGCTAGAGGTCCAAAAATTTTTTTCATTACGAGAACCAAGGAGAAGTCATCGCACTTCCTTTTGGTGAAAGCACGCTTGACCTGTGAATAATATCCCTACAACGATTCCGAGCTGAATGAAAATTAGCATGAGTGATAGGAGAATTATATATATATATATATATATATATATATATATATATATATATATATATATATATATATATATATATATATATATATATATATATATATATATATATATATATATATATATATATATATATATATATATATATATATATATAGTATATATTAGTGATTTATGTTTTCTGGTGCTGATGTAATGTGGATGACAGAATTTGAGCACTGCAAATTTTATGCTTTAATATCCACTGATGCATAAGCTATTTAAAATCCTTTTTTTAAAAAATGAAATATTTCATTTTTTTAATTCTGGTCTAATAAAGATTCTGTTATTAATAATGTTAAAAAGAAGTAAAAGTGATGGAAAAGAGATTGGTCTTTCTCGCATTAATTAACGCGTTTAAGCGTGAAACCAGCATTAGACACTGG
>SEYY01005487.1:72500-75000 GCA_009176605.1 Armadillidium nasatum
GCATAAAAAATTATAATTTACACCTGCAAAAAAAAAAAAAAAAAAAATAAAAAATTTTTTTACCTATTCCAGTTCCTACCCCGATTCCAGGTAAATAAATAAATGAAAGTAGGCACGTAAATAATTTAAAATCTGCTGATGATTTATTGTTATTTGTACTCGATCTTGAGAAACTACCAACAATAGAAGTGAGGCTAGAACAGTGGATTAAATAGTCAACATTTATATATTTGCTTTTGCGGATTTCTCCCTTTGTGTGTGGCCCCTCCTTGAAAAGGGCTCTGCCCGTAAGTGGTGGCGATCTGTAAAAAAAAAAAAAAAAAAAAAAACATATTTGCAAATGGCAACCCAAATGAAATCCCCTCCGCTAAAAAAATTAAAATACCGTGGAACATTTTGGGTAGACTAAATATATCAATCAATCTCAGAGTTAAATTTTTAATTTATGAGAAATGATTGTGAACTATGTGTGTTACTTCAGTTTCATATTACTGAGAAATTGTTACTTCGAATATTTGTTCTTGTTTTAATTCAGTGGTTCATATGTTTCTTTCTCTAACTTTACTCTCCTTCCAACTTTAAAATAAACATATTTTTATAAAAAAAGAACGATGTAGAGGAAGGAATATATAGCATGGTAAAACTAATACGGAGATGACACCAAAATTTAGAAAGATCTCAGCTCCCGAGTTGTAGAGGTTGACTCTCAGCACTTATAAGGTAGAGCACTGCTCTGAAAATATATATATATATATATATATATATATATATATATATATATATATATATATATATATATATATATATATATATTATATATATATTATATATATATATATATATATATATAGATATATATATATATATATATATATATATATATATATATTATATATATATATATATATATATATATATATATATATATATATATATATATATATATATATATATATATATATATATATATATATATATATATTATATATATATATATATATATATATATATATATATATAATATATATATATATATATATATATATATATATATATATATATAATATATACAGAATCTTATTTATACAGTAAAGATACTCGCTAAAAATCAAGAAGTTTCCCTTGATATTGTTGCCTTAATTTCTTATTCAGAAGGAAGATGCTCCTCCTCGCCTCTCTCCTAGTCTGTATATTGTGACTAACTGCCTCTTTCCTTAATACCTTTGCACTTATATATAGTATTGATAATTAAAAGTATCAATTAAATTCCTTTATAATATAGCACTACTCTCTGAGTCCTGTATTCATTAGTCACTTACACAGGGATTTATTATTTTATTGTTAAATTATTATTTTCCAGAAATTAAACCCAGTAATACATTTGTATAGAAAAAAAAACAATCAAATGTTTTCAATAAAAGATAAAAAAAAAACATTTATATAAATTGCAAAATTAATATTTCTCTTATTTATTATTATTAATGTAATATAATTAGTATTATATGATTATTATACACAATGTAATTATTAAAAAGTGTTGCCAATTGAATTCCATATATGTATAAATATATATTATATATATATATATATATATATATATATAATATATATATATATATATATATATATATATATATATATATATATATATATATATAATATATATATAATAATAAATAATAAAATATAATAATATAATAATAATAATAATAATAAAAATAATAATAAATAATAATAATAATAATAATATAATAATAATAATAATAATAATAATAATAATAATAATAATAATAATAATAATAATAATAATAATAATAATAATAATAATAATAATAATAATAATAATAATAATAATAATAATAATAATAATAATAATAATAATAATAATAATAATAATAATAATAATAATAATAAGTGAATCAGAAAGAAAATATTAAATTTGTTTTACTGTTTTATTAATGGATTTTCAAACATCGATTGATCGATCAAAGAAAGTAATTTAAATCGATCATTTATCATTTTTGAATTAAACGTCAGATAATTAAACCAGACTGCGTAATTATTATGATTGATTTTATTATTATTATTATTAGTAGTAGTTAGTAGTAGTAGTAGTAGTAGTAGTATCATTTTTATAATTATAATACTATTATTATTATAGCTATTTTTATATTTTTATTATTAATGTTATTATTGTTATTGTTATAATTATTATTATTATTATTATTATTATTATTATTATTATTATTATTATCATTATTATTATAACTTACTGAAATCATTCAAAGGAAATAAAGAAAATTTAATATAATAAATAAATAAAAAAATCAAAGTAAAATTTAATGAAATGTCAATGAACTTTTATATTATTTCGGGATTACCCCAAATCGTCGACAGGAAAAGTAATCGACAGGTCAAAGGGCCGACACTTTTGAAAAAATCATTAACAAAATTTTTTCACTTGTCCAAAACGTCGACAACTTTTTTTGGTAAGGTCAAA
>SEYY01005487.1:82500-85000 GCA_009176605.1 Armadillidium nasatum
CATTCTAATTATCAATTATTATAATTAATTTTACTTTTATTATTAATATTATTATTATTATTATTATTATTATTATTGTTATTCCTCTTTATTCTTATTATCCCTACTATAGCTATTTTCATTAACATTACAGTTACATTTATTATTATTACTACCATCTTTATTATTCCTATATTTTATTATATTATTATTATTATTATTATTATTATTATTATTATTATATATTATTATTATTATTATTATATTATTATGGATGCTGACAAAAATTTGGACGAAACCCTGATTAACAACTCGACATTTATATCGAAATATAGTTACCCAGACTTCCTTAAAAATAATAGCTCAGATGATGTTAACAATTTTCGTTATATCATTAAAACGTAAGAAGCCTTCACAAACATCATGACGAATTCCTAAACTACATCAACCAACAAAACATTAATCTTGACTGCATAGTATTGAGCGTAATATTTTTAAATGATCATATTAAAAACGTGTATTCCTTACCAGGATTTAATGGAACTCCCTTTGTAAGGTCAAACAAGCGGGGATGAGGGGTCTTTATATATATGTAAGAAACGATATTTGTGTAATATCCTAAAATAATTTTTTTCATTGATAAATGATAGTATAGAAGTCCTAGTGGTGCGAATCGAAAACAAGTCCTAAAAAATAACTGCTGTGGGGTTATATAGGCCCCTAAATGCTTCAAATAATAAATAATAATATATAATATATATATATATATATATATATATATATATATATATATATATATATATATATATATATATATATATATATATATATATATATATATATATATATATATATATATATATATATATATATATATATATATCCAATAATATTAAACTAGTAGGATTTTAATCATATTACATAAAAGATTATTTTCCTTTTCGGTGCCACAAAAGCATTTTTAAAATTAGGTTAGAAGAAATCGTCTAATTAAATGCAATAAAAAATAATCAACTTCAAAATATTAACTAAAAATACATTTTTCTACTCTTTGATTTATTTTTAAGTTCTTCTCTTAATCAGAAATCTCCTTTAATTGACATTACAAAGCCAAAATTGGATCAACGTCCGTCTTGGCAATTCAAAAAAAAAAAAAAAAAAAATACAACTTGATGAAATAGGAAATCAAAAACTTAATAAATGTAATCTTTTTTTCTTCTCGATAATCATATTTCAGATTAATAAATTGTATCATTTTATTAATAAGTATTTTATTAATTTTGTTTCGTCTTGAGTTATTTTTCCCTGAGAAAGTTTTTAAAATATTTTTAAATTTTAGATTTCCTAGCTTTTGTTCTTTATTTATTTATTTATTTATTTATTTATTTATTTATTTATTGAGAAGAACAATAAGAATAAGAAAAAGAATATGAATAAGAAAAATAATAATATAATAAAAGGAATAACAGGAATAAAAAAATAGGAGGAATAATAATAATAATAATAATAATAATAATAATAATAATAATAATAATAATAATAATAATAATAATAATAATAATAATAATAATAATAATAATAATAATAATAATAATAATAAATATAATAATAATAATATAATAATAATTATAATTAATAATAATAATAATAATAATAATAATAATAATAATAATAATAATAATAATAATAATAATAATAATAATAATAATAATAATAATAATAATAATAATAATAATAATAATAATAATAATAATAACAATAATAATAATAATAATAATAACAATAATAATAATAATAATGAGAAGAAGTTTAAATAAAAATAATTAAATTATAATTATGAATTTTACATTATTATAATCGTAAAGTTGAAATTAAAACAAAGAATGACCTTTAAAACGATTTAACTTTGCCCAAAATAAATTTACTTTTTAGAATCATCATAATTTTAGTATAACAATTCTATATAACCAATCGATTCTACCATCCTTTTAAAGACACCTCTAATAATAATTGTCTTCTGGAAGAGTAGTGATATCTCTACGCGAGTAGTGATATTATCTCTACGCGAATTTGCTCCTTATCTTAGCAATAATAAAAATACTAAAATAAATATTTTTGGTAATTGTATGTTTTGCTTCGATAAACGATAATGCAAGTATATATATATATATATATATATATATATATATATATATATATATATATATATATATATATATATATATATATATATATATATATATATATATATATATATATACTATATATATATATATATATATATATATATATATATATATATATATATATATATATATATATATATATATATATATTATATATATATATACTGTAGGGGCTTTCAGATAATGTTACCGGTTTAGAGTTTTTATGTATGGTAATTTTGGTGTTTAGAGATAGAGAAAAAAAATAGCTAATTAATGAAGTTATTAAATGATGCTTATCAATAAATATGTTAAAGAAAGATTTACGTTTGCAATAAAGTTTTTTTGCAATATAT
>SEYY01005487.1:87500-95000 GCA_009176605.1 Armadillidium nasatum
CGATACACGGCGTTTAAAAGTGTGCAAGTCAAAGGAAGTTGGGAAAACTGATAAAGGGAATGTTCCAGACTTTACCAGTATAGAGTGCATATAAGAATGAGCATAGCGGTTAAGTCTGGGGTCGGAGAGTTGGACAGAGAAAGGATGAGACTGTGTTGAAAGGCGCGTCGACCGAGCTCTTCTCAATGGAGGAGGTATGTGGCGTGTGAGTTCAGAAGAGTAATGTCCGTTGTAATACGATAGTACAGAGAGAGTTGAAGCAACAATTCTACGGGAAGAAAGAGATAGAAGAGTGTTAGTAAGAGATAAAAAGAATTTATAAGATGAAAAGCCCTAAAATTCACCTTTTAGGGAAGAGCTCTATGTGTGGAACCACCCCAGATATGTGAAGTATACCCCATACAGGGGCGACCAGCACCCCTATAAAGAGCAAGCAACTGTTGTAGTGTAAAATAACCCGAAGGAGTCTCAGAACACCCAACCTCTTAGAAGCTTGTTTAGAGAGAGAAGTAATGTGATCTTTCCAAGAAAGATCACGAGAAAAAGAAACATCGAGAATATTCAAGATAGATGAAAGTTTGAGTTGAGTGTTTTCGTAGAAGATGTCATAGTTGTGTGGAAGATTGTGTCTAGTAGAAAGATGGAGGAATTGAGTTTTTAAGGCATTTAAAACGACCTTGTTTTCTATACCCCAATTTTAAATACGAGAAAAATCCGAGGTCAGTTGCCCCAAAGCAATCCTTCTTGAATCTATCAACTGCTGTTAGGAGTAATTAAAAGGAGTAATGAAGGGTGGAGTCATCGGCATAAGAGTGGATAGGAGACGAAGTAATAGAGAGAAAGTCATTGATTAAAATTAGAAAAAGAGTTGAGAATTGGACAGATCCTTGAGGAACACTACTACTAATAGATTTAAAGGAAGCTCGGTGGCCGTCTACAACAGCTGCCATAGTACAAACTGAAAGGAAATTAGAGAGAAGGTCACAGAGAGAAGAGCAGATTCCGAAGTAGGGAAGTTTGGAAATCAAAGCTTTGTGCCAGACTCTATCGAAGGCTTTCGATATGTCTAGCGCCACAGCGAAAGATTCACCGTAACCCCGAAGAGCGGAGGACCAATAGTCAGAAAATAGGGAAAGAAGATCACCAGTAGAACGTTCTTTACGAAAGCCATACTGGGGATCAGAGATAAGATTGGAATAATTGAGATGTTTCCAAATCTTCCTGTTAAGGATAGATTTAAAAACTTTAGAAAGAACGGAGGTTAAAGAAATAGGACGATAGTTAGAGGGTTGAGAAGGGTTCCCCTTCTTCGGCACAGACTGAATGAGTGCACGTTTTCAGCAAGAAGGAATGGCCGAAGTCGAGACAGAGTCGAAATAGTTTACCAAGACAGGATGCAAGCTCGGAAGCACAAGTTTTGAGAACCGCAGAAGGAATACCATCAGAACCATACGCCTTTTTATTGTTAAGCTCAGAGAGAGCAGAAATGACCTCTTTAAAAGAAATCATAATATAAGGCATAAATGAGTTGGAGGAGGTTGAAGGAGGAGGAATAGCTCCGGAATCTTCTAAGGTAGAGTTAGAAACAAAAGTTTGAGCGAAGAGTTCAGCTTTAGTTGAAGGTAAAATGCAGTTATGCCATCAGAAAAAACTAGAGGAGGGAAAGAAGGAGAAGCAAAGTTATAGCTGGCATTTTTTGCAAAATGCCAGAAAGGGCGAGAGGAAGAGGAACCAGAAAGATTATTTCATTTTTAGCGGAAAAAGTTTTTTTTTATCTCGAAGAATAGATTTTGTGCGATTTGGGATGAAATATAAGTAGAATGAGTTTCAGGAGTTTGAAGACGACGGTAATCTCTGAAGGCAGCGTCCCTGCGGCTGATAGCATGAGAGCAAGTAGAGTTAAAACAAGGTTTGTTAGGTTTAGTAGAATTGAAAGAATATGTAATGTACGCCTCCATGCCAGAGAGAATCACCTCAGTTATGAGCTCAGCACACTCAGAGAGACCCCTCTCACGAAAGCAGTAATCATTCCATTGGAAATCAGTGAAGTACAACCGCAAGTCAGACCAGTTAACATATATATATATATATATATATATATATATATATATATATATATATATATATATATATATATATATATATATATATATATATATATATATATATATATATATATATATATATATATATATATATATATATATATATATATATATATATATATATATATATATATATATATATATATATATATATATATATATATATATGTTATATAATGTTATATGAGAGTAAAGGAGAGCCTACTCCGTGTAGAAAAAGGTGAGCGCGAAAGGGAGCGAACCATTGGGCACCGGGATGAGATGGGAAGTACCTTAACATCCCGTATACCCAACAGGGGGTAATCTCAACGCCTCGGGAGCGCTACTTCCCTCCCTATATATATATATATATATATATATATATATATATATATATATATATATATATATATATATATTATATATATATATATATATATATATATATATATATATATATATATATATATATATATATATATATAGGGATGGAGCGATACCAAAATTTTTACCGATACCGATACCTAAAAATATAGCCAATACTTGCCGATACTACTACCGATACCGATACCGATACCGATACTTTACTCTTATCTAAAAATTTTGCCGATACCGATACCGATACTGAAAAGGTCGATACCGATACCGATACCGATACAGCATCGGAAAATATGCCGATACTTGCCGATACCGATACCGATACTTCACTCCATCCCTAATATATATATATATATATATATATATATATATATATATATATATATATATATATATATATATATATATATATATAATAATATATATAATAATAAATTAGAGTTGCTTCATAATGGATTTAAAATCTGAAATATCTAAATTCCCGTCGTAAAGATCGAAAAATTAATTAAATTAAGTCATTAACTAATTAATTAATTTAATTAATTTACTTTAAATTAATTACTTAGTTTAAATTACTAAAACTCCAACAACAGTAATTAACACTTAATAAAATTGTATCTCTCAAAAGTTATTACTTAAATTAGACAATTATATACAATTAAATTAAATATAATTATATTAAATAATATTAAATTATAAATTAAATTAAAATAGTAAAACTATTAATAAGAAAGTGACTTTAAAAAATAATTATTTTTAAATTCCTTTTTATTGAGCTTATTTTAAGTTATTTTTATCAGATTTATCTAGCAAATTCACCAAATCTTAGCGAAAATAATAATAATAATAATAATAATAATAATAATAATAATAATAATAATAATAATAATAATAATAATAATAATAATAATAATAATAATAATAATAATAATAATAATAATAATAATAATAATAATAATAATAATAATAATAATAATAATAATAATAATAATAATAATAAATAATAATAATAATAATAATAATAATAATAATAATAATAATAATAATGGTAGCTATAATAATAATAATAATAATAATAATAATAATATAATAATAATAATAATAATTATTAATTAATAATAATAATAATAATAATAATAATAATAATAATAATAATAATAATAATAATAATAATAATAATAATAATAATAATAATAATAATAATAATAATAATAATAATAATAATAACAATAGCAATAAATCTATGCTAATAACAATAATAATTAATAATAATAATAACTAAATTAATAATAATAGAATGGTAGCTATAATAATAAGAGTAATACTAATAATAATAATAAAAATAATAATAATAATAATAATAATAATAATAATAATAATAATAATAATAATAATAATAATAATAATAATAATAACATTAAAAATAATACAAATAATAATAATATTAATATAATAATAACAATAATAATAATAATAATAATAATAATAATAATAATAATAATAATAATAATAATAATAATAATAATAAAAATAGTAATAGTAATAAATTTTTCCCAACTCCGGTGGAATTTTTTAGTCCTTCGACCTTTGCCCATCGGAGAAGATATAAAAAATAATAATAATAATAAAAAAAAATATTACCAGATTCTTCACCGGATTTGTAGAAATTTTGTCAGCCAAATTTGGTAATTTTTCATCTAATTAAAAGTAAAAATTATTAATTTTTTAACTTTCTCCTTTCATGATCGAGATTATGTTCTCATAAGCGATATATCGAAGGCGACCAATTAATTAAGTAAATAAAACCGAAATGAAAAAAAATTGCTCTATTTTTTACTTATTAAGAAGAGAAAGAAAGTAAAACAGAGCAGAGAAATGATGCAATTATTTGTGATTATAAATTTTTTTAATAATAATGATAATTACTAATAATAATAATAATAATAATAATAATAATAAAATAATAATAATAATAATAATAATAATAATAATAATAAATAATAATAATGAAAGAAGAAGAAGAAGAAGAAGAATATAATAATAATGATAATAATAATAATAATAATAATATAATAATTCAAGTTCAATTCAAAATATTTTATTCAGAAATTGGTACATTTTTACAGGTTTAAAATTTAAAAGTAGGTCCTACTCTACTAAATTCAATAATAAATAATAACAAATAATATAGTGGCTGTCCAGTTTTCTGAAAAGGGGCTGCTAGGGGAAACACTGTGGTTTCCTTTGAGCCCCAATAGTTTAATACATCAATATATATACATATTTATACTTTATTTAATACAGGTTAAGATAGGTTACTGCTAGAGTAACAAAAAGAAATTTTGATCATGCAAGTAACGATAGCAATGACGTTACTTATGATGTTTACTATGATAATACTGGTAATAATAATAGTAATGATGATATATACTTAAAGATAATACTAATAATAAGAATAATAGTGTCAATAAGAATAATAATAATAATAATAATAATAATAATAATAATAATAATAATAATAATAATAATAATAATAATAATAATAATAATAATAATAATAATATAATTACAATAATAATAATAATAATAATAATAATAATAATAATAATGATAATGATAATAGTAAAAATACCATTAACGATAGTAATAATAATAATGATACTAATTACTAATAATATTAATAGTAATAATAGTTGTAATCAGTAAATTATAATCGAAAATAGTAACAATAAACAAAATGATAATAATAGTGATAAAAATAATAGTAATAAAAATAATAATAGTAATAATAATAATAATAATAATAGCAGTAATAATAGTAATGATGGTAATAATAATAATAATAATAATAATAATAATAATAATAATAATATTAATAGTAATAATAAAGATATTAATAATAATAGCAATAATAATAATAATAATAATAATAGTAATAATAATAATAATAAAGCTAATAGTTAAAATAATAACAACAACAATGATGATATCAATAATAATGATAGTAATAATAATAACAATAATAACAATAATAGCAATAACAATAATAATAATAATAATAATAAGGACAATTCTAATAATGCTAATGATAATACCAATAATACTAGTGATAAAAATAATAATAATAATAATAATAATAATAATAATAATAATAATAATAATAATAATAATAATAATAATAATAATAATAACAATAATAATAGTAATAATAATAAAAATAATTATAATAATAATTATAATAAAATGGTAATAGTAATAATAGTAGTAATAATAATAATAATAGTATATCAATACGAATTTATGTACATTTTTTTAATTTTGCGCGCATATGATTTTATTGATCTTTCATTTTTTATGTCATCTGGGAAGTTGTTAAACAGATTGGTGGAAGTATAGCTTACTGCTTGTCGTGCTTTAGTTAGCCTGTACAAATAATACTAATAAAAATAATAATAATAATAATAATAATAATAATAATAATAATAATAATAAAATAATAATAATGATAATAATAATAATAATAATAATATTAATATAATAATAATAATAATAATAATAATAATAATAATAATAATAATAATAATAAAAATAAATTTATTAAAAAAATAAAAAAACATATAATAGGCGAATTAATACACAGTGGAAAATTCACGTGTTTAAAGCCATATCTGATATTTAATACTACAAAAGCTATAAACCTTTTCACAATAGAAAATATTCATAAGAGAAAAAAAGTTCTTTAACTAAAATGATGAGGCGTATTTCTCGAAGATCTTCACTCATTATTTTTTAAACCATTTCAACGACCCTTCTGTAAAAGGTCATAATTGACACGTACGTTTCAGTCGAATTTTTCGATATAACAAACACTTTATTCATAAAAAAAAAAAAAAAAAAAAAAAAAAAAAAAATTAAAATAAAAAATTTTTAAAAATTTTTTTTTAATTTTTTTTTTTTTTTATTAAAATATAATATAAATTATATATATATATATATATATATATATATATATATATATATATATATATATATATATATATATATATATATATATATATATATATATATATATATATATATATATATATATATATATATATATATATATATATATATATATATATATATATATATATATATATATATATATATATATATATATATATATATATATATATATATATATATATATATATATATATATATATATATATATATATATATATATATATATGTTGTATGTTAACATTGTTTTGTTCCTGTTCTATTATAAAATTAATTATTTAAACATGGAAAAAATATGAGTAATAATTTGCATCATCTAATATTTGATGTCGAATACATGATTAGCATATATATATATATATATATATATATATATATATATATATATATATATATATATATATATATATATATATATATATATATATATATATATATATATATATATATATATATATATATATATATATATATACACCTCTGGTAGGAAAATGCCAGAGGCCTACTAAAATATCCACCAGAGCTAATGAAATAACCGGAAATCTGGTTAAGTTAGAGGCCGACATGTCTCGATACACGCCTTTTGAAGGTATGTAATTCATTGGAAATTGAAAAAAATAGATAAAATGAGTGTATTCCAGATTTTACAGGTTGAGTACATGTATGATTGAGCATAGCTGTTAAGTCTAAGGTCAGAGAGTTGGTCAGAGAAATGATGAGACTGTGAAGGAAGGCGTGTGGCAAGAGCCCTTAATGGAGGTGGTATGCGAGGAGAGAGTTCAGAAGATCAGTGTCCGTTGTAATAGCGATAGTAAAGAGAGAGTGACGCAACAATTCAACTGGAGATAATTAGTGAGAGCGGAAGAGTTGATAAGACAAAAACCCTAGAATTAAACTTTTTAAGGAGAGTTGCATGAGTGGAACCACACCAGATATATTATACGTACTCCATATAGGTGCAGCAACACCCCAAGTAGAAAGGAACTGGGGTGGATTTAAAAATTCTGAACACTTAACCTCTTAGAAGCTTGTT
>SEYY01005487.1:105000-110000 GCA_009176605.1 Armadillidium nasatum
TCCAAACCAACAAAATTTGATTGAGTCTTCGTCTTGGAGTGGATGCTTCAGTTCTCTTTCTTTACTTACCTTGAATAAATATCTCCGGGTGTTGAGGTCGAAAGCTCGGTTTTTAACATACTTATTAAGTTTTAAATAATTGTTATTCTTTTTATCTTTTTATGATTTTATCGTTTTAAAGTAATTTTTTTGGCTCCTAGGTTGAAGTAAGGGTGTTTATATAGTATATATATATATATATATATATATATATATATATATATATATATATATATATATATATATATATATATATATATATATATATATATATATATATATATATATATATTGTAACCGTGCAACCTCACCGCCGTGTAACTGGTAATGCTTATCTTCTGAGTTGAGATCTATAAACTACAAGGAGTAAAATATACGCGGAGGAAAGATTTATAATTATACACAGAATAGGAAATACCAGTAGCAATATACAAATATTATATTAAATAATATGTCAATAAACCCTTAACCCTATCTAAGCCTAACTTAATCTACTTAAATCCTAGAGAGATAAATATGGAAATATATTACAATTTATAATACAAAATATAAATCAAGGTCAGTCCTCTGACTGCTTTACCGCCGCTGCACTGATGAGATATCAATTGATGGTTGTGTACACAAAGAGTAGTCTCATCCGACAAATGTTCCTTTTGCCAAGTCGTTCTCTTTAAAATAAAGCATACCGATGAATGATTTCCAAATCTGGGTGTACCAAAGTTCACCAAATGTGAAGACGGAACGTTATGCAAATCCTTGAATATAACTGTTCACAAAAGCCATCGGGTCAGTGAAACAAGGGACAAGCGCACTGTAAGAATCACCTTGATTCCACGCTAATATGTGCGGCTTCACTCCAATTGCTGATTTCCACACCAATAAATGTCCACTCGGAGTCTCACACCGATAAAACAGGCTGCCGAGGATAGCTTCTGACACTGATGTTCTCGCTCCTGCACCGGTGCCTATATAACAAGCAGAACAACGGATATAAGAATTCAGTTTATAGCCCCGAATAATAATAATAATAATAATAATAATAATAATAATAATAATAATAATAATAATAATAATAATAATAATAATAATAATAACAATAACAATCATAATAATCATAATAATCACAATAATAATCATAATAATCATAATAATAAATAATATATTATGACCCTATAAATCACGCTTAATTAACTAAAGTTCAGATTTAGAGTAGTCTTTACGCAAAACGACTGATATTTATAAATATTAAACTTTGATAATCTACATGAGTGAGCTTATTTATTTAGAACTTTATACTTTCTCCGTATTTCAACTTTTATCTTTAACAGAACTCTTATTTAGATTAAGATAAATTTTACGCACATTCAGTTTGGCTAACAAAGCTTAACTTACCCGTTTCACGGGCCTTTAAAGCTTGTTGAATCTTATTCAACTAATAATGATAACTTCTTCAGCTAATAATGATAACTTCTTCAGCTAATAAGGGTAACTTCTTCAGCTAATAATGGTAACTTCTTCAGCTAATAATGGTAACTTCTTCAGCTAATAATGGTAACTTCTTCAGCTAATAATGGTAACTTCTGCACTTTCTCATCTACTGACCCCTGTGCGATATTTATTACTGATCCAGTAACCGAAAATGTACAAAAAGTCTGTTCACTGATGTAGATCTCCGACCATGCGACTCTCTTGTGTTCGTGGTCGCAGCGACATCTTAAACATCTAGGTTTTCCTTTCATGAGCATTTGAACCCCTTATTCATGCTTAGTTCCCTCCTTTTCAGGTTCGCTATTATTATTATGTTCATTATCTATTTCTAGTAAGTCCTCAGTGTCCCTGTCTCTTATTTCGGAGCTTTTAATTGTTCTTTTACCCAGGGCTTGCATAATACCACTCTGTATTACATAATCACCCTCATTCTTGAAATGCCCATCATCCAACAGTGGGTTATAATGGACGCCCTTCTAAGATTGCTTGTGAACATCTTTTATTTCGGAGCTTTTAATTGTTCTTTTACCCAGGGCTTGCATAATACCACTCTGTATTACATAATCACCCTCATTCTTGAAATGCCCATCATCCAACAGTGGGTTATAATGGACGCCCTTCTAAGATTGCTTGTGAACATCTTTTAATGTCCTTTCATTTTCCCTTTTGGGACCCACGTAAGAGACAGAGCAACATTTTTCATGATGTAACCAAAGTTTTACTTTGTACAAGTCGCTGGCTACCAACAACACTTCAAGAATCGGAAATTTTCCTGGGGCTTTCAAAGCAGCAAGAGTCTTTAATCTTTTAGAGTGTTTCTCTACACCATACACTTTGCTATCTATTATAAGATGGTTAATCATTTCCACTCTCAACTTCAAATGGCTGTCCGGTACATTCCTGATATTAGCCTTGTCCAGAACTATCTTAAGATTCTTAAAAAGGGCGTCACCCCCAACTGGCACCTCTCGCAATAACAATAATCCCTGAGGAATGATATTTACATCTTATGATATATATATATATATATATATATATATATATATATATATATATATATATATATATATATATATATATATATATATATATATATATATATATATATATATATATATATGGAGCCGGAGCTGGAATCCTGGCAGAGTGGATAGAGTTAGTGAGAGCGAAAGAGAAAAGTTGATAAAGCGAAAAGCTCTGCGTTCCACCATTTGATTATGTGAGAAATAAACTTGCTTGCAAACCGTTAAAAAAGTTCGCTTTAAAGAGTTTCCTTTTAGGTAATCCGTTAAATATTTCATTATATCAAATACTTTCCTTGCAGGAGAGCTTTCCCAAATACTTACTTGCCAATCGTTTTGTATTCACTTCAAGACTTCCATTAAGGAGAGCTTGCAGAGTTACTTAAAAATCGTTAAGTATTCCTTCACTTTAAAGACATTCTTTTTGAGGCCATTCGCAAATACTAATCGAAAATCATTAAAACTATAAAGGAGAACTTTCATAAACACTTTTTAATTTACATGTTAAATAACTATCATAAAAATTCTAATAAATACATTTCAAATCTCCCATGCTTAAGTGTTCCTCTTCGCTGAAAACGAAGCATTAATATATTCTTTTTTAAATTTATTGTGTTATATTTTAATTAAAAATAAGAATTAGAAAACATAAATATATTTATATATATATATATATATATATATATATATATATATATATATATATATATATATATATATATATATATATATATATATATATATATATATATATATATATATATATATATATATATATATATATATATATATATATAAGGTGGACCGGATAGTAATTTTTTACTATACGCGGATGCGGATGCGGTTGCGGATATTCAATTGCGGATATCCGCAGATGCGGATGCGGATGCGGATAGTTTAAATTTTTAAGAGTTTTTGCCATAGATTCTTGGAATTTTAAAATAAATATCCAGAATCTCTTCCCCTCCACCCATTTGAAAAAAACCTCCAACCCATTATAATTATATATATATATATATATATATATATATATATATATATATATATATATATATATATATATATATATATATATATATATATATATATATATATATATATATAGCCAGTAATTCAGTATTACTTTCACACTTCACAGTTTCACATATTCCATTTGAAGTTAATAATTGGTAAGTTATTTTTTTAGAAATAAAAGCTTTTGGGCTCTTTCAGGTGAAAGTTTGGTTCGCTTTTCACCGTAAATGAGGCCTGCTCCACTGAAAAGACGCTCACTAGCAACACTAGTTGAAGGACATGCTAAATAAGTCCTTGCCAGCTCAGCAAGAAAAGGAAACTTTTGCAATTATCTCTTCCACCAAACCAGTTGGTCTTTATCTGCCTCCAAACGTGGGAGTTTCAGATAATTTTCAATAATCGATATTGTATCCTTTGACACTTCTGACTGTGATTCTTCATCGCTGCTGGAAGCTAGAAGATCTTTCATTTATTTAGCAATGCTTAAGCTAACAGATTTTGTTTCTTTTGTATCTGAGAGCTTTTGCTTTTTCTTGAAAGGCGTTATTTTAGCTGTTTCTATCGTCTCATCGCATAAGCATCCTAATTTGATTTTAACATTCTGAGAAACAAGTGGTTTAAAAAATTTTGTTTTGTACCTAGGATCTAAAAAGGTTGCAATTGTATAAGCATCATCATTTTCCAGGTTTTCAAATCTGTCGTTCATCTCCTTCATTAATGTTTCAGTCATCCTTGAAACTCCCTTAGACTTAATAACATTTGTTAACACAACTTTCAATGTTGAAACAAGTGGTATCACATCTGACAAACATGATTCAGCTGAACTTATAGTCTTTGTTAATTCTTCAAAAGGCTTAAGGATATTAATACAATTATTTAAAATGTCATTTTCGTCAGCTGTTAGAGGCTTTATTTTTGTGCTGCTTGAAGCATAAAGGCAAATTTCCTCATTAATTTCACTCATCCTCTCAAGCATATGCAAACTACTATTCCAGCGTGTTTGAATATCTTGCATGACAGAAAGTGGACGAACATTTAATCTTGTTTGTATTTTCTTCAGCTCATTTTGGGCTACAACGGAGTGATTGAAATGCGTAGCAATTAACCTACATTTGGTTATTAAATCGGATACACATTTTTGACTCATAATGGAATTTTGAACTACTATTTGAGTTTGGTGTGCAAAGCAATCTACATTTTCACTCTTGCCAGAGAAAGTGCTTTTTTTTATATTTGTGCCCGAATCCCTGACTACGCAGTTGCACTTCATTTAATGAAATCTTCCATTTTGTCAGCATCTTTTCAAATACAGTTTCAAGATAGTCGCCTGTATGGCGCTCAGAAAGAGGTTCTGCATTCAATACAAAGTTTTGCCTTTGAAAGTTTTTATCGATTACATGATACGTGATGGATAAAAGAGAAACTCCAGATGTGCTG
>SEYY01005487.1:117500-120000 GCA_009176605.1 Armadillidium nasatum
GAGAGAGAGAGAGAGAGAGAG
Source organism: Armadillidium nasatum (assembly GCA_009176605.1). NCBI lineage: Eukaryota > Metazoa > Arthropoda > Malacostraca > Isopoda > Armadillidiidae > Armadillidium > Armadillidium nasatum. The sequence goes on from SEYY01005487.1 coordinate 117,522, forward strand.
AGTATAATAATAAATTATTGAAGAAATAAGAAAAAAAAAAACTTTTAATAAATGATCTTTTCGTGATCTGAAAGATAATATTATTAATGTAAGTTGAGGGCAAATAAATTTAAATATTTTCTAACTTCATCTTCTCGACAAAATTAATACGAAACCTTTCATTTTATTTATATACTAAATATATCTTCTGATTCCATTTAAATGTTCTTTAAAATACTCTAAAATAAAATCAGATTCTTTATATATATATATATATATATATATATATAATATATTATATATATATATATATATATATATATATATATATATATATATATATATATATATATATATCGAAGGAAAATGCATGAGTGGAATGCTTCAGACATTCTAGACTTACTCTATGCAGCAACGAATAATACCCCTTTAAAGAATACTCGCCTGCGATGGAGTGAAGACCTTCTGAAGGGGCCTCAGAATACCCAACTTATTATATGCTTTCTTGGAAAGGAACAAAATGAAACTCCAAGAATATAAAGGGTTGATGATTTTAATTGTGTGATTTCGAAGATGTCATGCTTGTGTGGAAGGTTTTGAAGGTGTTGAGGTTTTGAAGCAGAAAGAAATTTGAAATGTTAAAATACGAGAAAGATTAAAGGTTAGTTATTCCAGGGTCACCCTCCTTGCGTCAATTAATTACTGTTGGTAGGGGGTGTCATCAGGGTGGGGTCATCACCATAGGAGTGGATAGGTGATGAAGTAATAGAGAGAAGGTCATTAATGAAATGTAGGAAAGTGATGGGGATAGGACAGAGCCCTGAGAAACACCATAATTAATAGATCTTGAGGATGAATGGTACATCTGAAGGATGAACGGTGCACTGCAAAAATTGTCCTAACGAATCGTTGAGACAAGTGGCAAAAATGTCGCATTAAAATTTTCAAAAGAGAAAAGACATGTTAAGCATAAAGGTCTCTTCAACGACTTATTTTCTAATTAGAAAATAACTGAAAAAATTTGTTATAACATTTTTGTAACTTGTCCCAATGGTTCTCTAGGACAATTTTTGCAGTGTAGCCGTCTACAAGAGCATCTATAGAACGACCGGAAAGAAAATTGGAGAACAAAAAACGGAGAGAAGGATAGATTCAGAAAAATGGAAGTCTAGAACTCAAAGCTTTGTGCCAAACTTTTTGATGTTTCTGGTGCCATAGCAAAAAATTCACCGAAATGCCGAAAAGCGAAGGACCAAGAGTTAGAGAGTAGACAGTAAAGAGTAGAGAATAGAGAGTATAGCTCCCCTTACGAAAGCCATACTGGTGATCAGAGATAAGATTTGAAGAGCTGACCTTTTTCCAAATCTTCCTGTTAATTAAGGATAGATTCGAAAACTTCAGAAAGAACGGAGGTTAAAGAAATGGGACGGTAGTTGGAAGGTTAAAAGGGGTCCCTTCTCTTTTTCACAGGCTGAATGAGCTCACGTTTTCATCAATAAGGGAAAGTTGAAGCTGAGAAACAGAGAAGAAATATTTTAATAAGGCAGGAAACAAGTTCAGATGCACAAGTTTTGAGAAACGTAGGAGGGATACCATCACGACTGTAAGCCTTTTTTTGTGTTTATCTTAGAAAGAGAGCAGAAATGGCATTTTAAAAAGTAATTAAAGTATTAGGTATAAATGAGTTGGAGGAGGAGAAATATATATATATATATATATATATATATATATATATATATATATATATATATATATATATATATATATATATATATATATATATATATATATATATATATTAATTGAAACCCCACAGGAAATTAAAACGCAATTTTAAAAACAGAGCGAGTCTATCGAAGGAACAACCGTCCTTCCTCTTTAAGGAAACTAAAATGGCGGGCATACAAACAATTCAAACAGTTAGTTGGTTAGTCAATTGAAGTTGTTAAGACTTTTAACAAAGATTGAAAATTTTAAAAAATTCCTAACGATATAATTAGTAAAACCATCAAGTAAAAAATTATTATTATTATTATGAACATTAAAATTATTAACATTTTTTATTAAAAAGGATTCAACAAATTGTTTTTTATTAGCACTGTCCTCGTTCCCGATCAATTTCATGTTCTCCATTCCAATTCTAAGATTCTTCAAAACAAGATGTTTATGTAAGGCAGAGTTCTCATCTCCAGTACGAAGTGCATAATTGTGCTGGTATTTTCTCCTTACGAAATCCGACGTTTCTCCAATGTAAATACTCTCACAATCCTTACAAGGGATATGATATTTATGAGTTATTTTCATCTTTTGATTTAAAAATTTTTTGCTTATGAAAGAATTTCTTTACGTTAGTTGGGACACTTGAAACAATTAAAAAATTTTCTGGTATAAACGTCTTTTAATTCTCAGTATCGATAGGAACACTTAAAATAAATTTATTTTTGATGTCAAATTTTTTAGGACAATTAACAACTACATCATCACTAGTATTATCACCAAT
>SEYY01005487.1:125000-140000 GCA_009176605.1 Armadillidium nasatum
GAGAGCAGGAGAATTGATAAGACGAAAAAGCTCTAGACTCCACCTTTTCCAGGAGAGCTGTGTGTGTGGAACCACCCCAGATGTGTGACGCATACTCCATACAGGGGCGAACAACACCCCTATACAGAGCAAGCAACTGGGGTGGTGTGAAGAAATACTGAAGGCGCCTCAGAACACCCAACCTCTTAGAAGCTTGTTTAGAAAGAGAGGTAATGTGATCTTTCCAAGAAAGATCACGAGAAAAAGAAACACCGAGAATATTAAGGAGAGATGAAGGTTTGAGTTGCGTGTTTTCGAAGAAGATATCATAGTTGTGTGGAAGATTGTGTCGAGTAGAGAGATGGAGGAATTGAGTTTTTGAGGCATTGAAAACGACCATGTTTTCTTTGCCCCAATTGGAAATGAGAGAGATCAGAGGTTAGTTGCTCCAAGGCCACCCTCCTTGCCTCTATTAACTGTTGCTGGGAGGGGCGTCTTTCAAAATGAAAAGAGTAATGAAGGGTGGAGTCATCAGCATAGGAGTGGATAGGAGATGAAGTAATAGAGAGAAGGTCATTAATGAAAAACAGAAAAAGTGTTGGGGATAGGACAGATCCTTGAGGAACACCACTATTAATAGATTTATAGGATGAACGGTGGCCGTCTACAACAGCTGCTATAGAACGACCGGAAAGGAAATCAGAGAGAAGGTCACAGAGAGAAGGATAGATTCCGAAAGAGGGAAGTTTGGAAATCAAAGCTTTGTGCCAGACTCTATCGAAAGCTTTCGATATGTCTAGCGCAGCAAAAGATTCACCGAAATGCCGAAGAGCGGAGGACCAAGAGTCAGAGAGAAGGGAAAGAAGATCACCAGTAGAGCGTTTCTTTCGAAAGCCATACTGGCGATCTGAGATAAGATTAGAAGAATTGAGATGTTTCCAAATCTTCCTGTTAAGGATAGATTCGAAAACTTTAGAAAGAACGGAGGTTAAAGAAATAGGACGATAGTTAGAGGGCTGAGAGGGGTCCCCCTTCTTCGGCACAGGTTGAATGAGCGCACGTTTCCAGCAAGAAGGGAAGGTTGAAGTAGAAAGACATAGACGAAATAGTTTACCAAGGCAGGGTGCAAGCTCGGAAGCACAAGTTTTGAGAACCACAGGAGGGATACCATCAGGACCGTACGCCTTCTTAGTGTTAAGCTCAGAGAGAGAAGAAATTACAATTTTAGGCATAAATGAGTTAGAGGGGGTTGAAGGAGTAGGAACAGCTCCGGAATCGTCTAAGGTTGAATTTAAGGCAAAAGTTTGAGCAAAGAGTTCAGCTTTAGAGGAAGGCAAAACGGCAGTTGTACCGTCAGAAGATACTAGAGGAGGGAAAGAGGAAGAAGCAAAGTTAGAGTTGACATTTTTTGCAAAATGCCAGAAAGGGCGAGAGGAAGAGGAGCCAGAAAGATTATTGCATTTGCGACGGAGAAAAGAGTTTTTAGTATCTCGAAGAATAGATTTTGCACGATTCCGGGATGAAATATAAGTTGCATGAGATTTCTGGAGTTTGAAGACGACGGTAGTCCCTGAAGGCAGCATCCCTGCGGCGGATAGCACGAGAACAAGCAGAGTTAAACCAAGGTTTATTAGGTTTAGTGGAAGGGAAAGAATATGGAATGTACGCCTCCATGCCAGAGAGAATCACCTCAGTTATGCGCTCAGCGCACTTCGAGGGACCCCTCCCACGGAAACAGTAATCATTCCATGGAAAATCAGAAAAGTACGAACCGCAAGTCAGACCAGTTAGTGGCACCGAAATGCCAGAAACGTCTCCTCGCCGATGGCGGGGGCCGTTCTTGCGGAAGACTTGAAGAGACAGGACAAGATACGGAGATAAGAAGGTGATCGGATGAACCCAGAGGAGGAAAGAGTTTAACAGTATAAGGAGAAGGATTAGAAGTTAGAAAAAGGTCTAGAATGTTGGGTTCATCACCAAGACGGTCAGGGATACGGGTAGGGAGTTGCACCAACTGCTCAAGGTTGTTCTGGATAGAAAATTGGAAGGCGAGTTCACCAGCTGGATCATGAGAACTAGATGAAAGCCATTGGCGGTGGTGAACATTGAAATCACCTAAAATGATGATTTCAGAGAAAGGAGAAGAAGAAAGAATGTGTTCTATTTTGGAGTTAAGATAGTCGAAGAATTTTGGATAGTCTGTAGAGTTAGGAGATAAGTAGACAGAACAAATGAATTTAGTTGTAGAGTTGCAAGAAAAGTTTAAGCCATAAAGTTGAGAATTCAGAAGACTCCAAATTAGAGACACGAGAACAGACAACATCGTTGCGCACATATGCGCAACATCCGCCTTTGGCTGAAAATTGAGGATAGAGACAGTAGGAGGAAACAGAGTAGGGTTTGCTGTCAGAGCACTCAGACACCTGAGTTTCAGTTAAGAACAAGAGATGAGGTCTAGAAGAAGAGAGGTGGTGTTCGACAAAGTGGAAATTAGAAAAAGACCGCGAATGTTGCAGAAATTAATGAAAAACGAAGACCGTGCACCAGGGCAAGCCGGCATAGAGGTCTTGGTGGCGCCAACCCCATCACCGGAGGCCACCAACTCCCAAGTGGTGATGGGGGAAGGAGTAGATGAGGGGCTATGTTTGGAATCCGCCCCTCTTGGATTCTCCGAGGCAGATTTAAGTTTCGCCATTTTTGATTAATTTAAAAGAGGTAATGTAAGTGTAAGCGTTTGTAAATATTGTAGGACACATGTGAAGAAGGAGGAAGGTTGGAGAATAGGCACTCCAATGTGAGTCAAGGGTACACTAGAGACCCTCTGAGAAGATGAAACGCGAAAAGGAACGAACCAAAGGGCAACGGAGTGAAACGGAATGGTCTAGCCCATCCTATCACTCAGTGGGTTATGCCCAATGGGGGGTACTTACATCGCTTCGGACGGCGCTACGTCCTCCCCCTATATATATATATATATATATATATATATATATATATATATATATATATATATATATATATATATATATATATATATATATATATATATATATATATATATATATATATATATATATATATATATATATATATATATATATATATATATATATATATATATATATATATATATATATATATATATATATATATATATATATATATATACAAATGTAAATTGCCCAACGAAAATATGAAAAATGGAACCTTTTTTAGCGTAATAAAAACAAAAGATTTAATTGAAACCACATAAAATAATAAAACCCATAAAAATAAAACCAAAAAGGTTTACATAAAATAATAAAACATAAAAATAAAATAAAAGGTTTACATAAACTAATAAAATTTAAAAACTAAAACCAAAAAGGTTTGTATAAATTAATAAAACTCAAAAATAAAACCAAAACGCTTACATAAAATATAGAAATAAAATCAAAAAGGTTTACAAAAAATAATAAAACAAAAATAAAACCAAAAACGTTCACAAAATATAAAAATAAAACCAAAAAGGTTTACATAAAAACATAAAACATAAAAATAAAACCAATAGGTTTACATAAAAACATAAAACATAAAAATAAAATCAATAGGTTTACATAAAATAGAAAAACTTAAAAATAAAACCAATAGGTTTACATAAAATAGTAAAACATAGAAATAAAACCAATAGGTTTACATAAAATAGTAAAACAAAAATAAAACCAATAGGTTTACATAAAAACATAAAAATAAAATCAATAGGTTTACATAAAATAGTAAAACATAAAAATAAAACCAATAGGTTTACATAAAATAAAAAAACATAAAAATAAAACCAATAGGTTTACATAAAATAATAAAACATAAAAATAAAACCAATAGGTTTACATAAAATAGTAAAACATAAAAATAAAACCAATAGATTTACATAAAAACATAATACATAAAAATAAAACCAATAAGTTTACATAAAATAGTAAATAAAACATAAAAATAAAACCAAATATTTTCATTAAAGAATAAAGCACAAGCTTTCAAAAGACATTTTATTCTTCCATCTTTCTTGTATTAAATTCCAATATGTTCATCTTTCATCGTTCACCTGAAAGATGGAAGACTAGATACATCTTTCGAAAGCTCCTTTTATTATTTTATTTAAACCTTTTGCTTTTTGTGTGTGAGTGTGTGTGTTTTAGTAATTTATATGGTTTTATGCAAGCCTTTTTGTTTTATTTTATGTTTTATTCTATGCGGTTTTATGTAAATCCTTTTTATTATTATTATTATTATTTATTATTATTATTATTATTATTATTATTATTATTATTATTATTATTATTATTATTATTATTATTATTATTATTATTATTATTTTATTTTATTATTTTTTTATTTTTTTATATATATATATATATATATATATATATATATATATATATATATATATATATATATATATATATATATATATATATATATATATATATATATATATATATATATATATATATATATATATATATATATATATATATATATATATTATATAATATTTTTTTAAAGTTTTTTTTTTTTCACTAAAAATGCCAACCAATGAGCAATCTTTATTTAATAACTCCAAAATAACTTGTAAAGTGAACAACATTTATTATATTCTGAAAACTATTGTTATAACTAGCTGTTAAAAACAACCACTGTTATTTTAATTCATGTCTTAATTTCATAAATCCTTATATGATTATAATTTGCCTTGTGGTAAGTGGTAACTAGGAAAAAAATTGCTATTTGAAAGTAAATTAAATCCCCACTCTTGTAATCTTATCTTATCTGTTATCAACACTAGGAATAAAAACTAAAGACTCTCTACAGCCTTGAACTTGAGATGAGAGTAGATGGCATCTCTCTGGTATCATACTATTCATACAAGTTCAGAAAGCATATGCAGGCTATAATAGTCCAGCTTCAGCAAGAGTCTTCATGTAGGTTGTGGCAACTAGCACTATGGCAAGTGCATATTTACCAAATCTCTAACTTAAAATTAGATATAACTGTAATTATTCAGATTTCAGACTGAACAGATCCAGAAATAATTTTAGAACTGCCTGACTGGAGCCATCATTTGAGCTTAATAAAAAGTAAATACTAATCTTGCTAATTAAAGGAAAGAGGACATAGTAAATAATTTGCTATCGGTTTTATGATTTAAATTTATTGATTTCCTAGTGGATTAGTGATTAGTTGAGTATGCCTTAAAGAAAAGAAACTACAGTTCATTTATAGTCTACAAGGAATACAATTAACAAAGAAGAAAAAAAAGTTTACAAATTCTGTTTTAACGAAGTGCAAATACTTAGAAAGAAGAAAATAACATATTCTGAACTTCATAAAATGTAGCAATGACATCAAAATGAAGCCCTTAGGAAATAAGGTAGAGAATACCACAAAATCAGGAAAATGGAAGAAAGAGGATTCAAAAAAACTTGTATTTCTCAGTCAGGATCTGAAACTGAAAGAACATCACAGTAATGCTGGGAATAATCATCAAACTCATTATACCAAATACTCTTTGGACTCGCACTCTCAATCAGGTGTTCTTATACATCATTATGAAGTAGAGTATCATTACACGAACCCTTGTCTTCAGTAAACACAGAGAAATTTGACAAAACATAGTCAAAAGAAATTTAGCATAGCTGAAAAATTGAAAGCAAACCCTGCTTCTGATTTTACCTCAGAATTCTGACTCTCCTTTTCAGATAAACCATATGATGAAGAACCAGATTTGATACGAGATGTCAAGGTGACTGCTAAGTGCCCAATACGGCCATTCATGTCGGTAGTTTAAGACCCCTGTTCTAATTGATGAAAATAACTGTGTGTTCAAGCTACATGTCGGCATCATGAAACTAGTTACTCATACAGTATAAGGAAGCTCACACAAACCCAAGTCTAATGCATATCCCTACGACGAGCGCAGTCAGAGGCTTTAAAGAAAAGAAGATTAAATACAGGAGGAAATACAGAAAATGGTAGGAATTTCCACAGAACAAAGGTGGCTGGAAAGGTGAAGGCACCACAACCAGCAAGATTTGAGTTTGCAGCACTCACAGATTGCTTATGCTCAAATAAGGCACCTCTTTTGCTGCAAGCGCTACTCAACTGATATGGGATGCGGGAGGTTAACTCCCTCGAGCACCTACAGTGAAAGTACCTATAGAAAAGGGATTGTGCACCAACGTCACGTCGCAGAGAAAGAGAGTTAAAAGAATTCGAAAGTAGAGGACAGTTTATTTCTCCTTTAGCCTTAGATTCAACCCCACTCAAAAGAATGGTGGAACCGGACCATCTCAAATGTGAGAACAGTACACCTACAAGGACAAATAAGACCCCTGTATAATTGGAGAAACTGATAAGAAGGAAAATTTCCCGCAAACTTAACAGAACCCCCAGCTTCTTTGAAGCCACCTTAGCAACCGTTGTATGAGATGTCCAAGATTATTTGCTATTCATGTTAAGAGCAAGAATGTTTATGCTGTTCACAGGTGAGGAGGGAGAGCCGTTGAAAGAGATATTAAAGTTTGGAGGTGTTTTAGTAAAGGAGATGTAAAGAAGTTTAGATTTTAGAGAGCGGAATTTCACAAGGTTGTGGTGGTCCCACTAAGATATCCCTTCCAGGTCGGAGGGAATAGAATCGGAAAGTTGAAGACGAGAAGCAAAAGAGGAAGCAGATTTGAAGTGAGTACTAACGTTTACTTCCTGCCATACCGTAAAATTGCTAAATAAAGAGTTTTCATACGAGGGTGTGATGCTACTTTAAAAATAAATGAATGATTGATTAATTAACATTATAATAATTATTTAAATAATATTTAAATATGTAATATAAAAAGTTACATAATGAATTAAGTATGAAAATAATACTTAATAGACTGTGTCATCTTCATTAGATGTGAATATTTAACAATATGTGATTTTACTCTTAAAATAAAGAACTTCGGAATTCAAAGTTTGAGTGGTTTTTAAAAGGTAAAAACTTACGACAACTTTTCCATTATGTTATTAGTCGTACAGATGAAAATAAGACCGATAAAAAGCATATGTCATCCGGATATATTCGTTTTCTTCCGTTTCTAAGAGAGGGTATCACCGGCATATGTCACTAAAATATCTTTTTTGCTTTATTTTGTTTGCTTCTGTGAGGGGCCCTAACAGATTAAGGATGTATGAATGCCGTGCAAAAATGTTGGTTTTGTTTTGTTTGCAAAAGGGGATTCCACAGCCTAAGGGTATATGCCGTACGAATATCTTTTTGTTTTGTTTTGTTTCTAAGAAGAGAACTTATCTACTAAGGAAAGACAAACACCTGTCCATCAGAAGTTCACGATTTCAAAGTTAAGACAATTAGCTGTCCACCTTGCAAGCTCGTATTATTTTTGCACAGAAAATGATTAAAAGTTAAGAGGTGGATGATCTTATTTACTTAAGATATTAAGTAATAATTAGATAAATTCTAACAAAAGAATACCCCAGAAAAGAAAATTCATAAATTCTAGTCTAATAACAATCAGCAATTTGAAACATTATTCCATTGTTTTAAAGTGAATGGGAAACCAGAGCCCTATGAGTTTTCCGCTGTTATAAATTATATAATGACGTGGAAAGCGTTATTAGCCTGTATGTAAGGGAGGTTGGAGGGTTTTTAGATCAGTTGGTTCAGCCTTAATTGAGATTTATGAGAGAAGATTAAATATCAATTTCATATTATTATTAATATTTCGTTCTTTTAGGCAAATTATGAGAAAACAACTTATATATATATATATATATATATATATATATATATATATATATATATATATATATATATATATATATATATATATATATATATATATATATATATATATATATATATATATATATATATATATATATATATATATATATATATATATATATATATATATATATATATATATATATATATATATATATATATATATATATATATATATATATATATATATATATATATATATATATATATTATATATTATATATATATATATATATATATATATATATATATATATATATATATATATATATATATATATATATATATATATATATATATATATATATATATATATATATATATATATATATATATATATATATATATATATATATATATAATATATTATATATAAATATATATATATATATATATATATATATATATATATATATATATATATATATATATATATATATATATATATATATATATATATATATATATATATATATATATATATATATATATATATATATATATATATATATATATATATATATATATATATATATATATATATATATATATATATATATATATATATATATATATATATATATACATGTTTTACTATTTCGAACGTTTCATTCTTGATTTTTTTCCTTAAATCGTGTTCTTCTCGTTCTTTAAGTATATATATTAGGTTAACGTGTCCACACTACTGGAGCTGGACTCCTCCTCATTATTAAGTAAATCTTGAGTGTGTTCAAGCATGAAATAAAACTATTTTTTTACTATTATTTTTCCCCCTTTGGATAACTCCTATTCAAGTTACTATAATTTTCTTATAGCATTCTTTATAAAAGTGGACTTAATATATCCACTCTTTTAAGGCTAAATTGACAAAATGATCAATCTAATTGAAGCTTTACCGAGCAAATACGTACCTCAAAGGCTGCCCTCAAAACTTTCAAACTCAGAAACCTGTCCAAAATATTCTTCCGTATATGCAAAGTATAATTTGCAAAACGAGATGATGTGCATTTAAAAGCATTAGCTCGATCCATCACACGTCATGGCATCAACAATTTTATTAAAATAAATGAATAATAAATTTTTTTTAAAAATCCGGATTTTAAATTGTTCATTACTCATTAAACGAAAAGTCTTTTAATTCAATAAATGAGTATCTCGAGTATCTCTTATCCACTGCAAATGATTCACTCACTTGGGTCCATAAAAAAGAAGTAGAAGAAATTAATTATGCTGATGATGAAAGTATAAAATTGGTTAAAAAAATATTAATGCCGAAGGAAACAGCTTAAAAATATAGTTCCCTTCAATAAAATATATATATATATATATATATATATATATATATATATATATATATATATATATATATATATATATATATATATATATATATATATATATATATATATATATATATATATACATATATATATATATATATATATATATATATATATATATAATATATATATATATATATATATATATATATATATATATATATATATATATATATATATATATATATATATATATATATATATATATATATATATATATATATATATATATATATATATATATATATATATATATATATATATATATATATGTATTTCAGTTTACCACAGCTTACAGGACGAGCCCTTTTCTTAGGAGGGGGTAGAAATATATAATAAAAGAAGACCCACCCAATCGAAGCCTAACCCAAATCTCTCAGATGAGCTCAGAAGGAGGCCTTAAGGAGAGGAAGTTTAAATACAGCAGGAAAAAAACAGATGATGACAGAGAGTTCCACAAAACAGAAGTGGCTGGAAAGAAGGAGGCACACAGCGGAAGGGCTGGGGTTTAATATGTTCACACAAAATTCATGTGAAAGCATGGCACCCCTTGTGCAGCGAGAGTGACGCAACGATGGGAGAATGTGAGAGATCAATTTCCTCTAGCAACTTCTGTTGTAGTATCTATAGAAAAGAGAAAGTGCACCGACGTCATGTCAAGTGAGTTGGAAAGTTGCGGACAGTTTATTAATCTTTTAGCCACCGACTCAACTCTATCCAAAAGAAAGGTGGAACCGGAGCCCCCCAAATGTGAGAATAGTATTCCATACAATGGCGGATAAGGCCCTTATATCATTGGAGCAACTGTTCGGAAGGAAAAAATTCCCGTAATCTGAAAAGTATTCCCAGCTTTTTTGAAGCCGCGCAATCAATCATTGTGAAATAAGATTTCCAAGAAAGTTTATTGTTTATATTCAGGCCAAGAATTTTAATGTTGTGTACAGGTAAGACGAGAGAGCCGTCGAAGGAGATAGAAGTTAGAAGGTGTTTTTGAGAGAGAGAGAGAGAGAGAGAGAGAGAGAGAGAGATGTGAAGGAGTTGAATTTTTAAAGAGTTGAATTTCAAAAGGTTGAGGCGATAATGCAAGGTTGGGGAAAGAACGGAGTCAGAAAGTTGAAGACGAGAAGCTACTCTAGAAGGTAAGGAGGAAGCCGATTTGCAAAGAGTAGAAGAATGGAGAGCTAAGTCGTTGGCATAAGAATGAATAGAGTTATAAGTGGAGCTGAGAAGATCGTTAATGAAAAGTAAGAATAAAGTTAGAGATAAAAAAGAACCCTGAGGAATACCACAATTGACAGAAAAGGGGGGAAAGGTCGCAACATCGACAAGTGCCGATATAGAACGATCTGAGAGAAAACTAGATATAAGTAAACAAAGAGAAGGAGGAAACCCAAAGGAAGGGAGCTTGGAGAGTAGTGACGCATGCCAAACCCGGTCAAAAGCCTTGGGTATGTCAAGCGCCACCACAGAAGACTCCCCATAATCCCTAAGAGCAGAAGACCATAAATCAGTAAGATAGGAAAGTATGTCACCAGTAGACCTCGAATGTCGAAAGCATACTGATGATCTGAGAGAAGGGAGTGAGCCTCCAGATGATCCAAGAAATGATTTCAAAGATTTTAGGCAGAACACAAGTGAGAGCTATAGGACGATAGTTAGAGGGATCAGAGCGGCTACCCTTCTCCGGGATCGGCTGAACATATGCGGGCTTCCATCATTTAGGAAAAGTATTGGTATTAAGGTAAAGAGAATAGAGTTGAACAAGGACAGGCTGCAGCTCAGATGCACACTCCCTTAGAACACTGGGAGGAATGCCATCAGAGCAGCCTGACTTCCTGGCTTTCATAGTTCTCAGGATCCCACGGAGTGTCTCGTCCTGCTGTTGTTTTTCTCAGTTCTCGGTTGTCCTCTGGTTTGTCTTTTAGCATTTTCTTCTAAGAGGATATCTCTAGCGTACTCTCGACCTTACACTTGAGCGCCTCTTCAATAGCACTTTTATACCATTTAGAAAAGCTCGTGCTACACGCCTTTCTACACATTTTGTCTTTAATCTATTCAGCTCTCTGACTTGAGTCTTAACCACTGTGCTCAGTCTTAAAGTATACTATACCAATATAATCTGGAACACACTTTATTTAATTAATTCTCAAATTCTTTTTAATTTATCCTTTCATCAACAAATTTCTTGACTCTGGTGGAGCTTTGTTGGCCTCTGTCCTATACCCTCCAGAGAAAAAAAAAAAAAAAAATATATATATATATATATATATATATATATATATATATATATATATATATATATATATATATATATATATATATATATATATATATATATATATATATATATATATATATATATATATGTAGGTCAGACTGCACTTCTACATGCTTACATATTTCAAAAAACTACTGAACATACGTTAAAAGAAACTTTTTGGAATTTTCGTCGAATTTTGGGTGAGAAATTGTAAAATATTTTTAAAAATAAATTTAAAAAAAAAATGTTTGTGTTTTTACGATATTAAGTATGATTTAACAAAAACTAATTCGACTTATTTAACCTGAACGACCGAAGATTGCCGTGTATACAAGCCTAACTGATGAATTGAACCATATATATATATATATATATATATATATATATATATATATATATATATATATAATATATATATATATATATATATATATATATATATTCACATCTTTTAAAAAATTTTCTTAGTCATTAGCGAAATTTAAGTTATTCAAATTTCGATAAATGTATTTCAAATAAAGAGACCATGCCAGACGCAAGATTCTTTCAACTGCAATAAAAAAGTAAAATTTACTTACGTAATAAAATTTTTATACGAATTTTTTTTTCCCAATTTTTCTTAACTAAAATTCGACAAGGATTCCAAAAATATAATCCTTTTTAACGTAAGTTCAGTAGTTTTTTAAATATTTAAGTATGTAGAAGTGCAGTCTGGCCATATATATATATATATATATATATATATATATATATATATATATATATATATATATATATATATATATATATATATATATATATATATAATATATATATATATATATATATATATATATATATATATATAGTAATACTAATATTTCAATATATTATAACTACAACCTTTCCCAATCCATTTCTTGAGCTTTGTGATTGCTGCAATCAAGAAAAAATTTCAGAAATTTCATTCTAGTTAAATATTGCATACAACATCATCTTATTAGACGTAATCTTTAGTTCAAAGGTTAATTATGACAAATTATACCCTTAAATTAATGTCAAAATTTCAAATACAACAATGATAATAAGTTTTGAATATATATATATATATATATATATATATATATATATATATATATATATATATATATATATATATATATATATATATAATATATATATATATATATATATATATATATATATATATATAAAAACACCCATTTCTTTGTAGAAAATGAAATAATCTTTCTGATTGTTCTTCCTCTGCCCTTTCTGGAATTTTGTTAAAAAAAATCCCTTTAAATTTGCTTCTTGCCCTTTCCCTCCTCTAGTTACCATTTCACACAGTTCATCATTTAAATCTATTAATTATTGATGATGTTCCTCAGGGTTCAGCCCAATCTTTAAAAAAAATTTCTACTCTTTCGAAATGTCTTTCTCACTAGTATTTCACTCCCTATTCACTCCTATTCTATCATAGTAATTATGATAATAATAATAATAATAATAATTAGGGATGGAGCGATACCAAAATTTTTACCGATACCGATACCGATACCGATACCTAAAAATTACCCGAACCGATACCTAAAAATATGCTGATCTTTGCCGATACTACTACCGATACCGATACTTTACTCGATACTGAAAATTTTTGCCGATACCGATACCGATACTGAAAAGGCCGATACCGATACCAATACCGATATCGGAAATATGCCGAATACTTGCCGATACCGATACCGATACTTTCACTCCATCCCTAATAATAATAATAATAATAATAATAATAATAATAATAATAATAATAATAATAATAATAATAATAAAAATAATAATAATAAAATAAATAAATAAATAAATAAATATATAAGTAAATAAAACGATACAAGAAAAAATGGAAGACAAAGAAAAAAAAGAAAAATAAAAAGAAGAAAATGTGTCCTGATCAATAGCAATTAATTAATGCAAGGAGGGTGACCGTGATGTAGGAAACTTCTTATCTTTCTTGTATTTCTAATTGTTTCAGAGAATATTTGGTTGTTTTTAATGCCTCAAAAATTCAGCTCCTCTATCTTTCTACTCGACACATTCCACACAATTATGAAACCTTCATTAACTCTCTCATTGTCTCTTTTTATCATGATCTTTTTTGGAAGAACCACATTTTTTCTCTTTCTAAACAAGTTTCTAATTGATATATAATATATATATATATATATATATATATATAAATATATATATATATATATATATATATATATATATATTATAATATATATATATATATATATATATATATATATATATATATAATATATTATATATATATATATATATATATATATATATATATATATATATATATATATATATATATATAATATATATATATATATATATCGATATATATATAAGCATTTCTTGATTTTCCAAAATGTTTTACAAGCATTTCTTTTTTTTTTTCCTCTAAAAATAAAATTTTAATTACATTAATCAGTGTATTTAAAAATGAAAATAAAATGAGCGAAGGAAGAGGAGGAGGAACAAAATCCGAATAATAATAATTATGATAATAATAATAATAATAATAATAATAATAATAATAATAATAATAATAATAATAATAATAATAATAATTTTAATAATAATAATAATAATGATAATAATAATAATAATAAATAAATAAATAAATATATAAGTAAATAAAACGATAAAAGAAAAAAAGGAAGAAAAAGAAAAAAAGAAAAAGAAAAAGAAGAAAAGAAAAAGAAAAAGAAAAAGAAGAAGAAAAAGAAAAAAGAAGAAGAAGGGGTTATAATAGATAAATATTTAAGGAAGTGGTGGTAGTATCAGAAACAAAAGGAAAAGCCTATGTTCATGTAATTGAACAACAACCACAACAACAACAACAACAATAACAATAACTGTAGTAAAGACAGCTATGAAAACAAAAAAAAAGTACTAAAAAAAAAATTAAAAAAAAACAAAAAAAAAAACAATGTTTTGAGGTCAAGTAACAAGTTATGTATCCTTAAAGCTCGTCAAATTAATTAAAATAAGTTTTTCAAATGATTTTTTTTTGCAAATAATAATAATAATAATAATAATAATAATAATAATAATAATAATAATAATAATAATAATTATATTTATTATTATTAAAAAAAAAAAAAACGTTTTTTTTTTTTTTTTTTTTAATGAAAAAGAGAAAGGGGGAATAAATAAAATAAATAAGAAATAAAAGAAAATAAAAAGACATAAAATAATTTAAAAAAGAAATAATATAATTAGAGATTTTTTATTTAAATTTATAAAGAAATAAATTGCCTTTAATATTATGTGCTAAAAAAGAAATTTTTTGGAAATTTATTTAAATGTATTTTAATGCATATAAAATGAATAAATAAATAAATAAATAAAAATAAAAAACAAATAAAAAAATAAAAAATAAGTAAATAAATAAAATTCAATGGTTGTCCAGCAAAAATATAAATATTTAAAAGCTTAATAAACAAAAATAAAAAATATGAAAAAAAGTACAATAATTTTACTTATATTTATTAAAGATATTTATTTATTTTTTTAAGAATAATTTTTATTTATAAAAGGTTATTTATTTA
>SEYY01005488.1:12500-15000 GCA_009176605.1 Armadillidium nasatum
AAAAAAACTTAGCTTTCAGTTTTTAATAATATTTATACTGCTACAATACTAATGATACTCTTATGAAGTTATCAAACATTAGTTAATATTATAAAATCTAAAAAAATAAAAAAATAAAAAAAAGAGTAAAATAAAATAAATAAAATAAAAGTGCTTCCAAATATGAAATATTTCCTTATACTATACAGAAATACGAAGTAGCGTAACATATTCCTTCTACTAGCGAAGAAGTTACTGGTAGAAAATATATTTTGTAAATAAACTATAACTTATATTAGAATACAAATGTCATATATAGAAATTAACCAAGTCTATAATATTTATATTTCATTTATTATTATTATAATTATTATTATTATTATTATTATTATTATTATTATTATTATTATTATTATTATTATTATTATTATTATTATTATTATTATTATTATTTATTATTATTATTATTTATATATTATTATTATTATTATTATTATTATTATTATTATTATTATTATCATTATTCATATTTTTTTTAGATATTTTTTATTATTTTTACAATTAAGGTATTTTCTATTATATTAATAGTAAAAATAGTAATGTTGAAAGTATTAAAAAATTAGTGTATTATTATATTTTATTGTTTATTGTAAATAGTAGTGTAACTTTATTTAATGTACAAATATTGCTGTTAATATTGTTTATGTATTTAAGAGAATATTTTAGTTAGAGAATTTTCTTATTATTATAATTATTATTATCATTATTATTATTATTATTACTTTTATTATTATTATTATTATTATTATTATTATTATTATTATTATTATTATTATTATATTATTTAGCTTCTCTGTGTATCATGTTTTGTATATAAGTTGAAATAAAGTATTTTTTTATAACAATCATTTCTCTTGGTCCATAAAATTAATATATTATTATGATTATTATTATTATTATATTATTATTATTATTATTATTATTATTATTATTATTATTTTTATTGGTTAGATTAAAAAGAAATGGATCCTTATAAATAAATCACTGTCTGACAGCTACACAGTACAAGTACATCACTGAGTACATTATATTATATTATATTATATTATATATATTATATTATATTATATTATATTATATTACATTATTACATTATCCTTATATTTCTATTGTTAAAATTTGATATAATATTTTTTTGTCTAAATAAATTACATTGCACTTAAAAAAAAGTACAATATTAATGGCCATTTAGTATACACCACAAATGTACAAATTAATAGTACATAGTACTTGAATTTTGGATTTAGTTGTCAATTACAAAGTGGAGATCTTATTTCAAGTCTAATTCACATTATTTGTTTTCTTGAATTGTGTAAGAGGCAAAAAAAATTTTTTTAAAATTAACAAAACTTTAATACACAATTATAATTTATTTTCTGAATATCAAAAATCGTGAAGAAATAGTTCTTATACTGACTATTTAATAATAAGAAGAATGTAATGGCTTGTTGATTCTTAACTTTTTATGTCTACCACGACCCATGAAATATGAAACTACAATATTATAAAGTGATTCTTAGATAGAAAACAGGTGGCAAATATGGAGAGCACTATTTTTCTATTATGTATTCTCTGGTCTCTGGAGAGGATTCAATACATAGGAGAAACAAAATTTCGTACCATTTCCTGGAAAAAGGATGATTCGGAGAGTACGAGATAGAATTTATCTTGAGAACAGACAAGTTCATTTGAAAG
Organism: Armadillidium nasatum; assembly: GCA_009176605.1. Classification (NCBI taxonomy): domain Eukaryota; kingdom Metazoa; phylum Arthropoda; class Malacostraca; order Isopoda; family Armadillidiidae; genus Armadillidium; species Armadillidium nasatum. The sequence goes on from SEYY01005488.1 coordinate 14,235, forward strand.
GAAAAGCTTCGTGAATATTTGCTTACTTCTCTCCACCTATTATGTATAAGAGTAATAAAGGTTATGAAAATAAGATATTTCAAGTGAAACTACTTCTTTGAAAGGAAATGGAAAGAGTGATAGACCTTTCAAGAGAATTGAAAGATGTGGAGTGGCTGTTATGTTACTGATTGTCAAGAACTCCCGAGAAATTTGAAGAACATAAGATGGTGAATTTTTAATGATGGAGAACAGAGGATTCAGTAAGTGTTCTTTCGGATACTTCAAACGTTCTTCTTAAGATCTTCAAAATATCAAAAACATAGTTAAACCCGAGCCTTCGACTCTTACACATGATAATATAATAATTATTAATTATTATTATTATTATTATATTATTATTATTATTATTATTATTATTATTATTATTATTATTATTATTATTAAACTTTTGTCATGGAAAATAGTACCATTGTAAATTTAACGAAGAGGAAATATTTTCTATGGAAAGAACCAAGGATTTAATATATATATATATATATATATATATATATATATATATATATATATATATATATATATATATATATATATATATATATATATATATATATATATATATATATATATATATATATATATATATATATATATATATATATATATATATATATATATATATATATATATATATATATATATATATATATATATATATATATGTAAAATTAAAACCATTCAGTTTTTACCTCGATAAAACCCTAAAGTCGAACAAGAGAACAGAAAA
>SEYY01005488.1:17500-20000 GCA_009176605.1 Armadillidium nasatum
TTGGTGGCATTGAAAACAAAATGTTTTCTCTGCCCCAATTTGAAATGCGAGATAGATCAAGGGTCAGTTGCCCAAGGCTACCTCTCTTGCTTCTATTAACTGCTTTTGGGATGGGTGCCTTTCAAATTAAAAAGACTAATAAAAGGTGGAGTCATCGACATAGGAGTATAGGAAATAAAATAAGAGAGAGAAGGTTATGAAAGAAAAGCAGAAAAAATGTTGGGGATAGGAAAGTTTGGAAATAAAATCATCGCGACAGACTCTATCGGAAGCTTTCGATATGTTCAGCGCGACTGCAACAAATTCACCGAAATGAAGAAGAGCGGAGGAGCAAGAGTCAGAGAAATTTCAAAGAAGATCACTAGTAGACCATTTCTTACAAAACCCATACCAGCAATCAGAGATAAGTTTAGAAGAATTGAGATGTTTCCAAATCTTCCTCTTAAAGATAGATTCGAAATCTTTAGAAAGAACGGATGTTAAAGAAATGAGACGGTAGTTAGAGGGCTGAGAGGGGTCCCCCTTTTTCGGCATAGGAAAAATTATTATCATTATTTTTATTATTATTATTATTATTATTATTATTATTATTATTATTATTATTATTATTATTATTATTATTATTATTATTATTATTATTATTATTATTATTATTATTATTATTATTATTATATTATTATTATTATTATTATTATTATTATTATTATATTATTATTATTATTATTATTATTATTATTATTATTATTATTATTATTATTATTATTATTATTATTATTATTATTATTATTATTATTATTATTATTATTATTATTATTATTATTATTATTATTATTATTATTATTATTATTATTATTATTATTATTATTGTGAGATAAATATTTTAATTAAAAATAAAGATTATAATATTATAAACAAAATAGATAGAGCTTGGCATTGTGAAGAAACAGAACGTAGACTAGACGAGTGATAAGATGAACGGGCTTTTCCCGTCTCCCACTGAAAACTATGTCATAACATGGGAAATTTTAGATTTTCAAACTTGATGATTTGCAAATATTCAAACCTGTATGAAAGTATGTGAAGATCTTGTTTTAGAGTACACAGTGAATATGTTTGAAAGTATTCGATGAACTTGAAAGTATTCGATGAATATGTTTGAAAGTATTCGATGAACTTGAAAGTATTCGATGAATATGTTTGAAAGTATTCGATGAACTTGAAAGTATTCGATGAATATGTTTGAAATTATAAAATGAATGTGAATGCATAAAATAAACGGGTTTGAATGTATTCATTGATATCTGTTAGAAAGTATATGAAAGTATAAAATTAACAAATGAGTTTGAAAGTATTAATTGATATCTGTTAGGAAGTATATGAAAGTATAAAATTAACAAATTTAAAAGTACAAAGAAAATATATTTGAAGATTACACAATGACTATGTTTCAAAGCATGTTTTGAAAGTATTGAATGAACTGTCTATGAAAGTATAAAATAAGTTCTCGTATGGGAACAGAATATGTTATTATTTTAAAGTACGTGTTGCTTGAAAGTAGGAATACAAAGAAAGTATTTTAAAGTACAGAATTTAAGAAATTTAGGTAAAACAATTACAATATTTCAAAGTTTACAATAAACTTGATTGAGAAAGTCAATATATTTGAAAGTACTTCCAAGAAAATACAATATTTTAAAACAAAGACCGAATATGTTTAAATGAATATTTATTGAATTTCTTTAAAAAAAAAAAAAAAGAACAATTAAAAAAAAACATTAAAAACAGGATATACTTGAAATTATAATCAAAATATACTTAAAACTATAGAAAAAGATAATGATTGCAAATAGACAGTGAAAAATTGTGGGAAATATCCAGATTTATAAGGGATTTTCGAAAATTTAATAAATAAATAAATAAAATAATAAATAATATTTAATAATAATAATAAAAAAAATAATTTTAAAAAATTAGAAAAATTATTATAAAAGAAGTAGTTACTTAGATGATACAAAATATTCAAGTACATTCGAAATTATAATATTAATATAAATATATAAATATATATAATATATAATATTATATATAATATATATATATATATATATATATATATATATATATATATATTTATATATATATATATATATATATATATATATATATATATATATATATATATATATATATATATATATATATATATATATTTATATATATATATATATATATTTTATATTATATATATATATATATATATATATATTATCTATTTTTATATATATATATATTTATATATATATATATATATATATATATATATATATATATATATATATATATATATATATATATATATATATATATATATATATATATATATATATATATATATATATATATATATATATATATATATATATATATATATATATATATATATATATATATATATATATATATATATATATATATATATATATATATATATATATATATA
>SEYY01005488.1:32500-37500 GCA_009176605.1 Armadillidium nasatum
AAAACATCCAGGTGTATTTGAAGCAGGTGTAGTAGGAGTTCCTAACGATCAGTTAGGTGAAGCCCCAGTGGCTTTTATAGTTAAAAGTGACCCAGACGTTAGCGAGAAAGATATTCATTCCTTTATGGAGAAAAATTTAGCGAAACATAAACAATTAGCGGGTGGCATTAAATTCGTGGATGAGTTGCCCAAGAACGCCACAGGAAAATTACTGAGAAGAATACTTAAAAGTTCATTAAATTAGTGTATTAATTGAATATTAATGAAAAACTTTATAATCTAAATTTAAAATAAAAAAAAAAAAAAAAAACGAAAATTATTGATATTTTTAGTTCAATTTAATAAAAAATTGCGATATTTTATTGAAAATTAAAAAATAAAATTAAAAATTTAAAAAAAAAAAATTAGTTTTTTTAAAAAATTAAAAAAAAAAAAAAAAAAAAAAAAAAAAAAAAAATTTAAGTTCAATTTAAAAAAAATTGCGATATTTTATTGAAAAAAAAAAAAAAAAAAAAAAAAAAAAAAAAAAAAAAAAAATTAGTTTTCAGTTGTTAATAATATTTAAACTTCTCCAATACTAATAATACCCTTATTAAGTTATTAAACATTTCTTAATATTATAAAATCTAAAAAAAAAAATTTTTTTTTAAATAAAATAAATAAAATAAACGTGCTGCCAAAAAAAAAAAAAAAAAAATAAAAAATAAATAAAAAAAAAAAAAAAAAAAAAAAAAAAAAAAAAATTAAAAAATAAATAAAAATAAAACTAAACGTGCTTAAAAAGATGAAGTAAGTTACATTTCCTTATACTATACAGAAATACGAAGTAGAGTAACTCATTTCTAAACATATTCTTTCTACTAGTGAAAAGTTCTGGTAGAAAATATATGTTGTAAATAAACTATAAACTTATATTAGAACGCAAATGGCATACAAATTAACCTCGTCTATAATATTTATAGTTTATTATTATTATATAATTATTATTACTTATTATTATCATTACTGCTATTATTATTTTTATTATTATTATTATTTTTATTATTATTATTATTATTATTATTATTATTATTATTATTTTTATTATTATTATTATTATTATAATTATTATAATTATTATTATTATTACTTTTAGTATTATAATAACTATTATTATTATTATTACAATTATTATTACTACTATAATTATAACTGTTAATATTTTTTAAATATTTTTTATTATTATTACAATAAAGATATTTTCTGCTATATTAATTGTACAAATAATACTGTTGATAGTATTAAAAAAAAATTAGTGTATTATTGTATTTATTGTAAATAGAAGTGTAGCTTTATTCAATGTGCAAATATTGTTGTAAATATTGTTTATGTATTTAAGACGAACATTTTATTTAGAGAATTTTCTTATTATTATTTATTATTATTATTATTATTATTATTATTATTATTATTATTATCATCATCATTATTTAACTTTTCTGTGTATCATGTATAGTAGTATGTAAGTTGCAATAAAGTATTTTTTCATAACAATAATTTCTCTTTGTCCTTGAAATTATTGTATTATTATTATTATTATTATTATTATTATTATTATTATTATTATTATTATTATTATTATTATTATTATTATTATTTATATTATTGGTTGATGTTTTTATTGGTTGGATTATAAATATATGGATCCTTATAAGTAAATCACTGTCTGACAGCTAACACAGTTTAAATACATCACTTAGTACATTCTCTTCTTTGAATTGAATCAAGTTAGTCACGCAAACCTATTTTGAGGACATCGTTCGATTCCACAACCCGATCTTAGATAAAAATTACCTAGAAAATTTTCTCTCCTCGTATAGGTCAATGCCTGTGAGATGTGAACTTGTAACCCCCCCCCCATCCCCCCAAAAAAATGAAGGGGAAAAAAACTCATCTCATTAACTTAGGAGCTTTTCAACAACTCCAGGACTAGGCAATGGAAAATTGTACCAACAAATAGTTGGGACAGATGATAAAAAAGTCTTAATAAAATATTCAATAAAGTTTTTAGCTTTCATAGTGGAAGGTTGTAAATGTCTCGTGTGTGCTCCGTGTTGTGTTTGTGTTTTTTGTTTTCATCTTAATTGTTTTAATTTGTGTTAGAGTGCATTTTAGTGTATCAGTGTTTTTAAATGATTATAATTAATTGTGTTTCTACTGTGAAAATTTGTTTTATCAATTTTTTCTGTATCTTAAAATTTAGTATCTCAGTGGTTAAAATTACAATAGCAACAACTAGCGCAGGATAAAATTCAAGATAAGTTTTTAGTGAATATTTTTGTTTTAATTAGAAATAGTTTTATAGTTATATAGTTAATTTTAACGTTTTAAAATTTGTTTTTAACTTAAGCGCGGTTTTACTTTGTTTTTGTTTTTTTGTTAGTCTGTGTGTTTGTTTGGCTGTTTGTTTGGCTGTCTGTTTCTCTTGATCGTGAGTGTGTGCAGAATGGCACTAATGTCCGTGGCTTACTTTCTAATTTAGCCTCTGTGGAATACCACCTCTCTAGTTCTTGTCCTAACCTTTTGAGCCCCAGATATCTAAGAATTCCTCCTCAAACTTTTTTAATATATCCAACTATAACTTATTTCATAATTTCCGATCTAAGGGTGGAGTTCGTGCCTACGTAAACACTAACACTCCGGTAACACGTCTTGTGAATCTTGAATCTCCTAACTTCGATGTTCTGTGGCTTAAAATCTTTCTTCCTACCACTACGATAATCTTGTGTTTCTGCTACTTTTCTCCCAATTAAACAAATTTTTCCACCTTTTTCGAATACTTAACTACTTCTCACGAGACTGTTACATTTTCCCATCCAAATACTGAGGTCCTCTATTTAGAGGATTTCAATGTACACAACACTGAATGGTTGGGTTCCTCTCATACTGATCCAGGAGGGGAGGAGGCCGAATCATTCAGCATTCTCAACGATCTGGAGAAACTGATTAAAGAACCAACACACATTCCGGATCGTCCTAACCAATTCTTAAATACTCTTGACTTAAATTTCACTACTAGTCCTTCTCTCTATAAACACGCTGTCTTCGCACCTATTGGTAAATCTGACCACTACCTAATTACTCTTAATTTTCAAGCTTTCTCTCCAACTGCTCCACCCTGTCCTAAGCGTATCTTCTGGCACTTTGATCGGGCTGACTGGGGGGCTTTGTGTTGCTTCTATGCTAACTATCCTTGGATAGACTGCTTTGTCTCTGAAGACGCGTCAGTCTCTGCTGAAAAGGTGGGGGCTGTAATCGTTGATGGGATGAGAAGGTTCATTCCTTCTTTATCTAAATCTTTCTCTAATCAAAATCCATGGTTCGCTGCGCGCCTGCTCTCTTGCCATTCAGGCTAGAGACATCGCGTATCGAAGTTGGAAAAACTCTCATTCTCCTATCACTCTCACTAATTTTCATTCTGCTCGGAATCGTTACAGGGATATTCTTAGTCGAACAAAGCAGACTTTCACAAAACGTAGGTGTGCTGAACTTCTAAACTCTCCTACTGATACATCTTTGTGGGCTCTTGCCAAAAACATCTCTAACAACTTTTGTAAATTCCTTTCCTCCTCTTTATTCGTTCTGATGGTTCTGTTGACAAAACTCCAACTGAAAAGGCTAATCTCTTCGACCTCCTATTCTCCTCTAATTCAACCCTGATGACTCCGTCAGCCTCCTCCTACTTCTTCTCCTCTCAGATGTCCCATGCCTTTACCTGTGATTACATTTGATAAGGTGTATGGGCTTCTGAAATCTATGAACGTAAGGAAAGCAAGCGGCCCGGATGGCATTTCTCCTCGAGTTTTAAGGGAGTGCACTTCTGAGTTGGCTCACCCCCTCATTCAACTCTACTCTCTATGCCTCAGTACTAATACTTTCCCTCAGTGTTGGATGCGCGCATTGGTCCAGCCTATTCCGAAGAAGGGTAGCCGCTCAGATCCTTCCAACTATCGCCCTATAGCTCTCACTTGTATTCTGTCTAAGATCTTTGAAACCCTTCTCAACTCTCACTTCTTGGATCATCTGGAATCTCATTCCCTTCTTTCTGATCATCAGTATGGCTTCGACGTTCGAGGTCTACTGGTGATATACTTTCCTATCTCACAGATTTATGGTCTTCTGCCCTTAGAGACCATGGGAAGACTTGTATGGTGGCGCTTGACATATCTAAGGCATTTGACCGGGTATGGCATGCGTCACTGCTTTCCAAGCTCCCCTCCTTTGGGTTTCCTCCTTCTCTTTGCTTACTTATGTCTAGTTTTCTTTTTAATCTTTCCATTTCGGCTGTTGTTGATGGAGTGACTTCTTCTTCCTTTCCTGTCTATAGTGGTGTTCCTCAGGGTTCTGTCTTATCTCCTACTCTATTCCTACTTTTCATTAATGATCTTCTCAGCTGCTCATCTAACCCTATCCATTTTATATGCCGATAACTCAACCCTCCATTTTATACTCATTTCAAATCGCTCCTTCCTTAGCATCTAGAGATTCCATTCTTGCAGATCTGGATAGAATTTCCCATTGGGGTCGTCTCAACCTTGTGAAATTCAACTCTTTAAAAACTCAACTTCTACAGATCTCCCTCTCAAAGACACCTTCTAACTTTTCTATTTCTTTCGATGGTTCTCCCATCTCTCCCGTTGACAATATAAACATCCTTAGCCTACATTTGACGTGCAAACTTTAAATAGCAATATATATATATATATATATATATATATATATATATATATATATATATATATATATATATATATATATATATATATATATATATATATATATATATATATATATATATATATAATATCGGGGAAATATTGAAGGGACTTTTCACTAGGCGAGATATGTCAGTAGAAGTTCTGGATTATTTCCTTTTGAACCATCAGTGGAGTAGTGGTCAGCACAACGGACTTCCATCTTTTGGGCCCGGGTTCGATTCCTCGAAATTATAACATCACTAG
>SEYY01005488.1:47500-50000 GCA_009176605.1 Armadillidium nasatum
CTAAAAATAAAAAAAATTAAAAAAAAATTAATTTTTTTTTTTTTTTTTTATTTTTGTTTTTATTATCAAATAAAATTATAATTAAAATTTCTTCAAATTATCTTAAGAAATGAATAAGATAACTTACCTCATGATTCTTGTGGTAGAAAGACAACTTGCGAATAAGATAACTTATCTCTTGATTCTTGTTGTAGAAAGATAAGTTATAATCTAAAAAATTAAAAAATTAAAAAAAAATAAAATAAAATAAAATAAAAGTGCTTCCAAAGATGAAGTAAGTTACATTTCCTTATACTATGCAGAAATACGAAGTAGAGTAACTCATTTCCAAACATATTCTTTCTGCTAGTGTAAAAGTTCTGGTAGAAAATATATGTTGTAAATAAAATATAACTTATTTTAGAGTGCAAAATAGTATACAAATTAACCACGTCTAGAATACTGACGTTATTGTTATTATAATTATTATTACTTATTATTATCATTATTACTATTATTATTTTCATTATTATTATTATTATTATTATTATTATTATTATTATTATTATTATTATTATTATTATTATTATTATTATTATTATTATTATTATTATTATTATTATTATTATTATATTATTATTATTATTATTATTATTATTATTATTATTATTATTATTATTATTATTATTATTATTATTATTATTATTATTATTATTATTATTACTACTATAATTATTATTGTTAATCCTTTTATAAATATTTTATATTATTATTAAAATAAAGATATTTTCTGTTATATTAATAGAACATATAGTAATGTTGATATTATTAAAAAATTAGTGTATTTTTGCATTTTATTGTAAAAAGCAGTGTAGCTTTATTTAATGGGCAAATATTGTGGTAAATATTGTTTATGTATTTAAGAGAACATTTTATTTAGATAATTTTATCATTATAATAATTATTATTAATACTTTATTATAATTATTATTATTATTATTATTATTATATTATTATTATTATTATTATTATTATTATTATTATTATTATTATTATTATTATTATTATTATTATTATTATTATTATTATTATTATTATTATTATTATTATTATTATTATTATTATTATTATTATTATATTATTATTATTATTATTATTATTATTATTATTATTATTATTATTATTATTATTATTATTATTATTATTATTATTTATTATTTTTATTATTATTATTATTATTATTATTATTATTATTATTATTATTATTATTATTATTATTTAGCTTTTCTGTGTATGATGTATAGTATATAAGTTGCAATAAAGTATTTTTTTATAACAATCATTTTTGTCCTTAAATTATTATAATAATATTATTATTATTATTATTATTATTATTATTATTATTATTATTATTATTATTATTATTATTATTATTATTATTATTATTATTATTATTATTTATATTATTGTTGATGTTTTTATTGGTTAGATTATAAGTAAATGGATCCTTATAAGTAAATCACTGTCTGACAGTTACACAGTACAAGTACATTACTTAGTACATTACTTAGTACATTACTTAGTACATTACTTAGTACATTTCTATTTTATCTTAATATTTTTATTGTTAAAATTTGATATAAAATTTTTTTTATCTAAATAAAGCATTTAAAGGAGTACAATATTTATTTATAGCAATGTACAAATTAGTAGTACATAGTGCTTGAATTTTGGATTCAGTTGTCAATTAAAAAGTGGAAATCTTATTTCAAGTCTAATTCATCTTATTTCTTTACATGAATTTTGAAAGAGGCAAAAAAAAAAAAAAAATACACAATTAGAATTTATTTTCTGAATATCAAAAATCATGAAGAAGTAGTACTTATACTGACAATTTAGTAAGAAGAAGAATGTATTGGCTTGTTGATTTTTTACTGTTTATGTCTACCACGATCCATGAAATATGACAGAAAAAGACAGAAAACAGGTGGCAAATATGGAGAGCATTTTTTAAATATATTTTCTGGTCTCTGAAGAAGATTCAGTATCCAGAAGAAGAAAATGTCGTACGGGAAAGGAGAGAAGCTGCAATATGTGAAGTCTAAACTTGGTGCTTAGCTTTCTACCCTCTGCATAAGTAGTAACCAAGAAAAGGTTCTCGCCCCCTACCGCATATGTCATGCTAACCTCACTTACGGGTACCTCATATATAAAATTTCCCGACCCCCTTCTCGGTTGTGTATTCATTCATCACAATCTGGTTAAAATCTCTTCTTTGAATTAAAAAAAAAAAATAAAAGAAAAAAGAAAAAAGAAAAAGAAAAGAAAAGAAAAGAAACTCCTCTTAGACATGGTCTTTTTTTTCATTCATCACAATCTAGTAAAAATCTCTTCTTTGAATTAAAAAAAAAGAAAAAAAAAAAAAAAAAAAGAAAAAAAAAAAAAAAAAAAAAAAAAAAAAAAAAAAAAAAGAAACTCCTCTCAGACATGGTCTTTTTCAAAGTTTCGATTCATTCCCAAA
>SEYY01005488.1:57500-70568 GCA_009176605.1 Armadillidium nasatum
AAAAAAAAAGCAAACTTTTTCATGAAAGGTATAATTTATTTATTGATTTATTTATTTGAAAATTCAGGGTTTGGAATGACTGAAACACTAATTACTCACGGTACTCCAGTATTAAATGAAACTATTGGCTCTTCTTTCCGGCTACTTCCGAATGCGAAAGCTAAAGTAGTAGATCTTGATACAAGAGAGATGCTCCCACCAAATACCCCAGGAGAACTTATTGTTCAATCTCCATCAGTAAGTTTCTTCTTTTTCATTCCAACTGTATTTTGATTTTAGTACTGGGTTCTATCGGATTTTAAACTTTTTATTCATTTACCTATTTTACTACCAATTTTATGCTATATTGGTACGACTGTATCGAAGACCGCACTGTTCAGACAAAGAATACTTTTATAAATCTTTTTACTCTGAATTGCTATTTTATTTTATTTTTATTATAAAAAAAACTTTTCTAGTACAAATAAAAAAATTGTCAGATTGAACAAATTTTAAAGTTTATATAATTATCAAACAGTCAATGTTGGGATATCATAATAATGAAGAGGCCACTAAAGAAACAATGGACGAGGAAGGATGGGTTAGAACTGGTGATGTTGCAGTATATACTGAAGAAGGTTTCTTTTCTATTATTGACAGAATTAAAGAGCTTATCAAAGTCAAGAGTCTTCAAGTAAGTTCAAGAAATGTCACATGTATTTTCTTTCCTAAGGTCATAATAAATATAACATAAGGTCATTATAAAATAACAATAATTAACCTCACATCAGCATTTACAAAGTATAATTCTTATCATTATTATTATTATTAATATTATTATTATAATTGTTGTTATTTTTACGTCTATTATTATATTAAAATGAAATACCTATATACTAATTAAAATAATAATAATTATAATAATAATATTTCGCCACAGGTTTCACCTACTGAAATAGAAGAAACCTTACAAAAACACCCAGGTGTAGCTGAAGCAGGTGTAGTAGGAGTTCCTGACGATCAGTTAGGAGAAGCCCCAGTGGCTTTTATAGTTAAAAGCGACCCCGACGTTAGCGAGAAAGATATTCATTCCTTTATGGAGAAAAATTTAGCGAAACATAAACAATAAGCGGGTGGCATTAAATTCGTGGAAGAGTTGCCAAAGAACGCCACTGGAAAATTACTGAGAAGAATACTTAAAAATTCATTAAATTAACTAATAATTGAAAAGTAATGTAAAACTTTAAATTGTAATAAAATAAAAGAAAATTATTGATATTTATCGTTCAATTTAATGAAAAATGACGATAATTTATTGATAATTTATAATTAAAAAATGAAATTAACTAAAAAAATTTGAACGATATATAACCACTTAATAATGAAAATAGTTATTAAATGAAGTTGATAATACTATAATATTATTAATAATATTACAGTTAAATAGAAAATTTTATTGAATTCATACATATTATTAAATATTTAAACATTGAGTATAATTTAATGCAGTTCAATCAATTTAATATTTATAATTATTTCTTCAACAATAATAAGAATAAACTAGTGAAGGGGTGTTCCTGGTTGGCAGAAATCCTTTAAATTCGTGGAAGTTGCCAAAGAACGCCACTGGAAAATACTGAAAAATATTAAAAATTCATTATTATAATAATTGAAATTTATTTATTGTAATAAAATAAAAGAAAATTATTGATATTTATCGTTCAATTTAATGAAAAATGACGATAATTATTATAATTTATAATAAAAAATGAAAAAAAAAAATTTGAACGATATATAACCACTTAATAATTTATTAATTATAATATATTATTATTAATAAATTAAGTTAAATTTTTATATTCATATATTAAACATTGAGTATAATTTAATGTAGTTCATTTTTTTATTTATTTAACTAATAATAATGAAAGATAGTGGATGATTAAATAAAGTATTAAAAATTCATTATTAATATAATTATAATAAAGACTTATTAAATATTATTGAATAATATTAAATTTATTTATAATTACAGTTAAATTAGAAAATAGTTTATTGAATACTCAGTTAAATTTTTATTGAATTCACAATATTATTAAATTTTAAACATTGAGTATAATTAAATGCAGTTTTATCAATTTAATATTTATAATTATTTTTCTAATTATAATAAGAATAAATTAGTGAATGGGAGTTCCTGGTTAGCAGAAAACTTTTAAAGTAATAATATAAAGATTAGACTGAGTTTAGGAGAAATATATTATATTATTATTATTATTATTATTATTATTATTATTATTATTATTATATTATTATTATTATTATTATTATTATAATATATTATATTATTATTATTATTATTATTATTATTATTTTATTATTATTATTATTATTTTATTATTATATATTAGTTATTATCATAAAATTACTATTATTATTACTGTTATTATAATGATAACTAATAATTTCAATTTTTTTCTTTTTTTACATAATAGGTAGCATCATAGTTGTTAATAATAATATATATATATATATATATATATATATATATATTTATATTAATATATATTATATAATATATATATATATATATATATATGTTGTGTGTGTATATATGTATTATATATTTATATTATAATATTTTTATCTGTTATTGTATATTGATAACAGTTTTTTTTAATACTACAATATATACATACATATATACACACACACACACATATATATATATATATATATATATATATATATATATATATATATATATATATATATATATATATATATATATATATATATATATATATTATAGAACAACTATTGATGCTACTATTAGTACTATTAATGTAAAAGAAAAGATCTTCATGGTAAAAATAATGAAATTATTAGTTATCATTATTAATAACAGTAATAATAATAGTAATTTTAATAATAGTAATGATAATAATAATAATAATAATAATAATAATAATAATAATAATAATAATAATAATAATAATAATAATAATAATAATAATAATAATAATAATAATAATAATAATAATAATAATAATAATAATAATAATAATAATAATAATAATAATAATAATAATAATAATAATAATAATAATAATAATAATATTTCTCCTAAACTCAGTCTAATCTTTATATTATTACTTTAAAAGTTTTCTGCTAACCAGGAACTCCCATTCACTAATTTATTCTTATTATAATTAGAAAAATAATTATAAATATTAAATTGATAGAACTGCATTTAACTTATACTCAATGTTTAAAATTTAATAATATTGTGAATTCAATAAAATTTTCTATTTAACTGTAATATTATTAATAATATTATAGTATTATCAACTTTATTTAATAACTATTTTCATTATTAAGTGAAGATTATACATCGTTCAAATTATTTCATTTAATTTATTTTTTAATTAATAAATTATCAATAAATTTATGGCCATTTTTTCATTAAATTGAACGATAAATTTCAATAATTTTTGTATATTTTATTAAATTTTAAAGTCTTTCATTAGTTTTCAATTATTTGTTAATTTAATGAATTTTTAAGTATTCTTCTCAGTAATTTTCCAGTGGCGTTCTTTGGCAACTCATCCACGAATTTAAAGGATTTCTGCCAACCAGGAACACCCCTTCACTAGATTATTCTTATTATTGTTGAAGAAATAATTATAAATATTAAATTGATTGAACTACATTAAATTATACTCAATGTTTAATATTTAATTATATGTATAAATCAATAAAATTTTCTATTTAACTGTAATATTATTAATAATATTATAGTATTATCAACTTCATTAATGACAATTTATATTATTAAGTGGTTATATATCGTTCAAATTTTTTTAGTTAATTCATTTTTTAATTATAAATTATCAATAAGTTATCGTCATTTTTCATTAAATTGAACGATAAATATCAATAATTTTCTTTTATTTTATTACAATTTAAAGTTTTACATTACTTTTCAATTATTAGTTAATTTAATGAATTTTTAAGTATTCTTCTCAGTAATTTTCCAGTGGCGTTCTTTGGCAACTCATCCACGAATTTAAAGGATTTCTGCCAACCAGGAACACCCCTTCACTAGATTATTCTTATTATTGTTGAAGAAATAATTATAAATATTAAATTGATTGAACTACATTAAATTATACTCAATGTTTAATATTTAATTATATGTATAAATCAATAAAATTTTCTATTTAACTGTAATATTATTAATAATATTATAGTATTATCAACTTCATTAATGACAATTTATATTATTAAGTGGTTATATATCGTTCAAATTTTTTTAGTTAATTCATTTTTTAATTATAAATTATCAATAAGTTATCGTCATTTTTCATTAAATTGAACGATAAATATCAATAATTTTCTTTTATTTTATTACAATTTAAAGTTTTACATTACTTTTCAATTATTAGTTAATTTAATGAACTTTTAAGTATTCTTCTCAGTAATTTTCCTGTGGCGTTCTTGGGCAACTCATCCACGAATTTAATGCCACCCGCCAATTGTTTATGTTTCGCTAAATTTTTCTCCATAAAGGAATGAATATCTTTCTCGCTAACGTCGGGGTCACTTTTAACTATAAAAGCCACTGGGGCTTCTCCTAACTGATCGTCAGGAACTCCTACTACACCTGCTTCAGCTACACCTGGGTGTTTTTGTAAGGTTTCTTCTATTTCAGTAGGTGAAACCTGTGGCGAGATATTATTATTATAATTATTATTATTATAATTAGTATATAGGTATTTCATTTTAATATAATAATAGACGTAAAAATAACAACAATTATAATAATAATATTAATAATAATAATAATGATAAGAATTATACTTTGTAAATGCTGATGTGAGGTTAATTATTGTTATTTTATAATGACCTTATGTAATATTTATTATGACCTTAGGAAAGAAAATACATGTGACATTTCTTGAACTTACTTGAAGACTCTTGACTTTGATAAGCTCTTTAATTCTGTCAATAATAGAAAAGAAACCTTCTTCAGTATATACTGCAACATCACCAGTCCTAACCCATCCTTCCTCGTCCATTGTTTCTTTAGTGGCCTCTTCATTACTATGATATCCCAACATTGACTGTTTGATAATTATATAAACTTTAAAATTTGTTCAATCTGACAATTTTTTAATTTGTACTAGAAAAGTTTTTTTTTATAATAAAAATAAAATAAAATAGCAATTCAGAGTAAAAAGATTTATAAAAGTATTCTTTGTCTGAAGAGTGCGGTCTTCGATACAGTCGTACCAATATAGCATAAAATTGGTAGTAAAATAGGTAAATGAATAAAAAGTTTAAAATCCGATAGAACCCAGTACTAAAATCAAAATAGAGTTGGAATGAAAAAGAAGAAACTTACTGATGGAGATTGAACAATAAGTTCTCCTGGGGTATTTGGTGGGAGCATCTCTCTTGTATCAAGATCTACTACTTTAGCTTTCGCATTCGGAAGTAGCCGTAAAGAGGAGCCAATAGTTTCATTTAATACTGGAGTACCGTGAGTAATTAGTGTTTCAGTCATTCCAAACCCTGAATTTTCAAATAAATAAATCAATAAATAAATTATACCTTTCATGAAAAAGTTTGCTTTTTTTTTAAAGATTTCTTCAATATTAATAATATAACCTTTCTTTGATAAATAATGTATATTATTACTAATTTTTTGTTTCTTTTACCTTCATTAATATGGACTGTTGGAGCTTTGTTTTTGAGACCATACGCCACATCAGTGGATAGTGGAGAACCACCAATTACAAAGGAATGAGTTGATTTTAAGTCTTCCTTTGTGATTAGGTCACATGAGGCAATGAATTTACATAGTAAAGGAACAGCTTGGAAAGTAGTTATCTATTAGAAATTAATAATTATAATAAATTTTAAAAACAAATTATAAAAAAATTGCAAAAATAAAAATAAAATATATGTATAAATCAAGAGTAATCTTAATTTACAAAATTAAACAGAGATTTATGATAATAATTAATAATGATAAAGTAATAAAAAAGTAATTTATAATTGGAAAATTTTTCTGATAACTTTCGTTATCAGATAAAATACAAACAATAATTTCTATCAATACGAAGGTAATTTATTAATAAGATAACTTACCATATGATTCTTGAAAGGAAAAAGATAATTTAAAAAAAAGATAACTTATCTCGTGGTTCTTATTTGCAAAAAGATAACTTGAATCGGATAACTTACCATAATTCTTTATTGTAGAAAAATAAATTATAAATAAAATTACTAACCTCGTAATTATTGGGTATTTGAAGATAATTTATGAATAAGATAACTTAGATCTTGATTCTTATTGTAGAAAGATAACTTATAAATAAGATAACTTAACTCTTTATTCTTGTTGTAGAATGATAATTTATGAATAAGAAAACTTACCTTTTGATTCTTGATTGAAGAAATAATTTTAAATAAAATAACTATAATAGTTATAAATAAGATATCTTAATTTGTGATACTTAGTTGAAGAAATATAACATAAATAATTATAGAAATAATTATAAATAAAATAACAATAATAATTATAAATAAGAAATCTTATTTGTGATACCTAATTATAAAGATTATAACTATAATATTTATAAATAAGATATCTTACTTTGTGATACCTATTAGTAGAAAGATACCTTATAAATAAGATAACTTACTTCTTGATTCTTGATTGAAGAAATAATTATAAATAAGAAATCTTACTTTGTGATACCTAATGGTAGAAAGATAACTTATAAATAAGATAACTTACCTCCTGATTCTTGATTAAAGAAATAATTATAAATATCTTACTTTGTGATATCTAATAGTAGAAAGATAACTTATAAATAAGATAACTTACCCCGTGTTTCTTGATTGTAGATATGAAGAGATTTGGATCAAACTTTGGCATTGTGATTGTCTTCATTCCCAAATAAAGTCCAGGCATTAAAGTTGCTGCAACTCCAAAAATGTGGAACAAAGGAAGGATTCCTATTTGGACTTCTTGATGATCTCCTGTAATAATAATAATAATAATAATAATAATAATAATAATAATAATAATAATAATAATAATAATAAAAATAAAAATAAAAATAAATAAAAATAAAAATAAAAATAAAAATTAATAATAATAATAATAATAATAATAATAATAATAATAATAATGATGATGATGATGATGATGATGATGATGATGATGATGATGATAATGATAATAATAATAATAATAATAATAATAATAATAATAATAATAATAATAATAATAATAATAATAATGATACTAATAATGATACTAATAAAATTTATAGGAATTTAACAAAGGAATTATTTTTCGCAGAGATAATTATTATTATTATTATTATTATTATTATGATTATTATGATTATTATGATTATTATGATTATTATGATTATTATGATTATTATGATTATTATTATTATTATTATTATTATTATTATTATTATTATTATTATTATTATTATTATTATTATTATTATTATTATTATTATTATTATTATTATTATTATTTAATATAATTACTATTATTGTTTTAAATAAAGATTCACAAATTATATACAGGAATAACTGTAACTTTTATACGATCCTCTATATATTTTTATGAAATTTATAATATATATTAATATATTATAAATTTTTATAAACTTATTTTAAAGGAACTGTCGTCCAGATATATTAAATATATTATTAATTAATGTATAATTATTTTTATGAACTTATTTTTAGAGGAACTATCGTTCTAGATATATAAAATATATTATATATTAATATATCATTAATTTTTATGAACTTATTATAAAGGAACTATTGTCTAGATATATAAAATACATTATATATTTATATATTATTAATTTTTATGAACTTATTTTAAAGGAACTATCGTCCAGAATGGGAGAGTAGATGCTTAAGAGAATGGTAAAGTTAGATTTGAAATTAGTTGCTATAAATTCTCCTGCAAGAACCTCACTTCTATTTCTATGTAATACTAGTGCAATCTATAACATATATTATAATGGTTTATTTTAGAAATATAAATTAAATATATGTTTATAAAATGTATTTATGTATCCGTAGATATAATTTCTAAATATAAATGTATACATTAGCAGAATTAGGGTATATAGGGCCACTGTAGAAGTTGAACAAATCGTTGGGGGCAAATGGCAAATTTCGCACCAAACTTTTCAAGTTATTTTCTTATTAGAAAAGAAAATAAATAAATAAAAATCTGTGAAACTACTTTTGTTAATTAACACGTCTTTTTTGTATTGATAATTTTATTGTGATATTTTTTGCTACTTGTCCCAAGCAAATCCTTAGGACAAAATTTGCAATATATACATACGGTTTTCAATAAACTTACCCAGTGCTGCTTTACATTTATAAATGTGTTCACTTGAAACCATGCAGGTATTGATAGCAAGGGCATTATGGCTTAACTTCACCCCTTTTGGAGTTCCTGTTGTTCCACTTGAATAAGGAAGGAAAGCGGCGCTATTTGGATCAAGCTAATAATTGTTAAATATAATATATTGTTTTGTTTCTTCATTAAGACTATGATAATTGTCATAGAACTTCATTATAGGGTAAGAAAATTATTAATATCTATTTCTTACTTCTTTGAAATCAAGCATTTTTGCATTGGGATCTGCCAAAACTTCTTGGGCGTTAGGCCTACCACTGCTGGAAACTCCGTTTACAACAACGGGCATGGGTTTGCCAAGGACTTTAAGTACAGCATCGACAAGGGGTTCTAAGATAGGATCAACAACAAGCAATTCAGCTCCACTATCTCGAATTTGATTGGCTGCTTCCACTAAAATGAATTAAATGTTATTAACGTATCTATTGCAAATAACAAAGAAAAATCACTTATAATAAGCCACAAAACTCATGCTTACCTGGTGTGTATAATGGATTAAGTGGAGAAACTATTCCTCCAGCTGCCAAAGTCCCAAGGAACAGGCAAACAAAATCCGGTGAATTGGGGCAAATGAAAGCGATGGTTGGATTCTTTGAATTAGGTAAAATCTTTTTGACTGCTTCTCCCCAACGAAGGGCACTGTCCATTGTTTGTCCGAAAGTATATTTCTTTCCAGATAAACCACATTCCTGAGAGTTATCGTTAGAATTTATATTTGGGTTGGTCGTTAATTAACTAGGTCAACTGGATGATTTTGTTATGCTTTCAAAGTTAGGTATGGCAAAATTTATATCGGTAAGTTATTTCAAATAACACATATCAAATGATATTCGCCCCCCAAACCATACAATTTTTGTCAATTCATGTTTCAAACCGCCAGTATGCTTATGTCACTCATATATATATATATATATATACATATATATATACATTTATATAGCCATATGAGTGAGTACAACGCATACTGGCTGAAACATGAATTGCCAAAAAAAAAAACATTGAATAGGCTTATGAATAGATTAGAGAACTTACTGTGAATGTTTTATGCTGCCATGATTTGCTAATATCATAAAAGTAAGAAAAAGTATCTCTATTGGGGATTTTAAGATCAGGAAAAGGGCTGTGAATAATTTCTCCTGATTCTTGGCTTTCTTCTTTTACTAAAATATATATATATAATATATATATATATATATATATATATATATATAATATATATATATATATATATATATATATATATATATATATATATATATATATATATATATATATATATATATATATATATATATGATAGTAAATTATATTACACTTCATAAATAATAACTATTTTCCCATTTGGTTTAAATCCATATTATTATTATTATGTTTGTATGTATATGTGTATATGTATGTATGAGTGTATATGTATGTATAATATTGTATATGTATGTATATTGTTATAATTATTATTTTGTTTTTTATTAATGTTTCTTTATATCATTATTATTGTTATTATTATTATTATTATTATTATTATTATTATTATTATTATTATTATTATTATTATTATTATTATTATTATATATTATTATATTATTATTATTATTATTATCAATTATTATCACTTATTATTATTATTATTACTATATGATCATTAGTATTATCTTTATCACTGTAATAATCATTAGCTTACAGTTATCTCAGTATTATAATTGTTATAGTAATTTTTTTTTTTAAATAACTAGATTAGGTTAAGATTACGACTATAATGTATTATAAAATTAATTAATTAAGAAATTTGCAATATTTAAAATTTGAAATATTATATAATGCATTCTATTATGTATAAATTTAATGGGCTCAAAGGACGATTTCGTCTCCCCAGAAGCCCATTTCAGTTTAGTATCAAAACATGTAAAGTACATGATATTTTTATATGTAAATTTGTAACTGAAAAAATAAATAACGATTAAAAGATTAAAGTTTATTGCTATTATTATTATTATTATTATTATTATTATTATTATTATTATTATTATTATTATTATTATTATTATTATTATTATTATTATATTATTATTACAATTATTATTATTATTATTATTATTATTATTATTATTTATTATTATATTATTATTATTATTATTATTATTATTATTATTATTATTATTATTATTATTATTATTATTATTATTATTATTATTATTTTATTATTATTATTATATTATTATATTATTATTAATTTTATAATTTGTCTTCCAATTTTGTTCTTCTATTACTTTTATTATTATTATTATATATTATTATTATTATTATTATTATTATTATTATTATTATTATTATTATTATTATTAATTATTATTATTATTATTATTATTATTATTATTATTATTATTATTATTATTACTATTATTATAGTGACTTACCTAGCTGAAATATCCGTAGCATGACGAGGGTGACTTGTTGTGGTGACGAACCTTGATCCGAAAATTCTCATTTCATTTCCACGGAAAAGTTTCATTATTTGGGTTCTCATTTTGATTATTATTTAATATATTATTTTATTTTAATATTATATTATTATTATTATTTGAATAATTTAATTACTCTTATTTGCCTTTTGATTAACCTTGTCTATTAAGGTATGCTTAATGATAAATGCTGTTTTATTTAAAAAAAAAATCGTCATTAGATTAATAATAAAGCATTAAATTTATAATAGTATTAATTTAAATGTTCAAAATAAATAAATAAATATATATATATATATATATATATATATATATTATAATAATTATATATATTATATATATATATATATATATATATATAAATTAGATTGCTCTCTGGTATTAACTGAAAAAATTCTCGCTTTAAAAGCCTTTTATATGTTTGTATTGTATGGGGGGGGCATCAGATCACTGAAAATTATTTCTGATAATTTTCTTATCTTATCAATTCAAAATACTTTAAAACGTTACCAGCACTCCTTATTGCTATTATTTATATATTAAAATTAAATAATGAATTGGGTCTTTTAGTGGGGGGGGAATGGGAGTTGGCTTAGGTGATTTAAAAGATTTTAAGCCTTTTAGTTTGATAGTTTTATTTAAAAGTACTTTGGGAAAGCTATATTATATTTATTATTGAGGTTTAGGTTTAAGTCTGTTAGGTAGTTAGTATTTTAAAGGTTTTACCCAGTTTTATCTCTCACTCTCTCTCTCTCGTTCATCATATTCTTGGGAAATCTATCTTTCTATTCTATATTTATTAATATCTATATATATATATATATATATATATATAATATATATATATATATAATATATATATATATATATATATATATATATATATATATATTATATATATATATTATATATATATATAATATATATATATAATATATATATATATATATATATATATATATATATATATATATATATATATATGTAAAATTACTATTTTAAAGTTTGCACGCATTTTGCACTATTCGAGGAGGGGAATTTTCAAGTCAATTCCTACCTAAGATTCGTATGAGGAATCGAACCAGTAACCTTCAAGTTCGTGAGTTAGCCACTCTACCGTTATGACACAGTAAATTAAAAAAATTAAAATTTCTCGAATAACAAATTGTAAAATACAAGCAAAATAGCAGCAATAAACCCAAAAGAGAACGTTGAAGCAATTCAATGGACAGAAAGAGATTGGATTAAGTTACAGAGAGGTGAAGAGTTGAAAAGTTGAGGAGCCATTGAATCCACCTTATCAAGGAGAGCAGTATGTATAGAATGTGGAGTGTGGAGTGTGAAGTGTGGAGTATGGAGTGTGAAGTGTGAAGTGTGAAGTGTGGAGTGTGAAGTGTGGAGTATGAAGTGTGGAGTATGAAGTGTGGAGTATGGAGTGTGGAGTATGGAGTGTGAAGTGTGAAGTGTGGACCTACTGCATACATTTGAGATGAGTTTTTTGATTTCTATTAAATAATAGTAAGAAAAAAATAATGATAATATATTAATAATAATAATAATAATAATAATTATTAACAATAATAAAATATAATTATATTATTATAATATAATAAATAAAAAAAAAAAATAATAATAATAATAATAATAAAAATAATAATTATAATAATAATAAAGTAATAATAATAATTATTATAATAATAATAAGAAAATTGCCCTATTCGAGAAGAGAAAATTTTCAAGGTAATTTTTATCTAAGATCGGGTCGTGGATCGAACGACGTCCTCAAAATAGTTTTGCATGACTAACTTGACACGATATGTCGCCCAAAGACCATGAGAAGTAAATCTTCAAGAACTATTGCTTCGAATATCAATTAATATATATATATATATATATATAATATATATATATATATATATATATATATATATATATATATAATATATATATATATAATATATATATATAATATATAATAATATATATATATATATATATATATATATAATATATATATATATATAATATATATAAGATAAATATATTATATATATTATATATATTATATATTTTGTAACGGATAGGAAAACATCAAAACAGTTGAATGTACGATATAATCGGTAATGCATTGGAGAGACTTATTTTGGGAAT